>CAJPEV010006256.1:0-10896 GCA_905338385.1 Darwinula stevensoni
ATTCAGGATTTATACCTTTGGACTATAAAAAACCATCAGAAGAAGCATTAATCCAATATGCCAGCGATTTTTACCAAAGAATGAAGGGCAGGAGATCAGTCACACTATCTTTTGTCCCGACTCGAAGCTACCAAAGACCGAAACCGTATCATCCTCAACTTTACAATCAAACAAGGTGGCTCGTGCTTTGGTATAGGCATACTGAGATCCACCAATAATACTGATTTCGAAAAAATAGGCGAGATAGCGGGTGTATGCGGCAGTGCTGAAACAGAGCAAAACTTTGTCTATATTGATGAAAATCCTGTGAAAAACAAAATCCACTATTACGTGCTTGAGATGGGATTTTCAGGTAAGACAGCCCCGCCTTTAGAAGCCGAATATTTTGATTTTGAAAAAAATAAATCCATCGTTTTTCCAAATCCGATGAATTCAGATGGAAAAATTAAATTCATCAATACAAGTCCGGGAAAATATCGCCTTTACTTATATGATATTCAAGGCAGGTTCATTTCAGACCAAAGCACGGACACGGATGAGTTTCTGGTGTATTTGACTACCGTAGATCCTGAACACTATTCCGCAAATAACAAGTACCTCTATACCATACTTAACCCCGGGGGTCAAATCATATCTTCCGGAATCTTTTATGGCGGAAAAAATTAGCATGATATTTTTACAATAAAGAGTATCAGGTCAAACGTTAAAGAATGATGGGCATATTTGCAATAAAGCCGAACTGGAAGTATTTCAAATATGCTCTACAACTAAATCATGAGATATAATAATATTACCGGCATACTTGGGGCTGTCATTTTTTTTACTTTTATCGGGTGTGCCATTGAAGATAATACAGGGGTAAAAATTGAGTTTACTAAAGTAGTCGGTCATTACAGCGGCAGTTCAGCTACATGCGAAATCAGTAGTCCGTCTCGGGACAGTATATGCACTCCTTCCTTTCCCAATCAGTTGAAAGTAATACTTTATGACCTCAATACCATTGTCATAGCTGATGATAAAAAATTGTTTCCCCAACAACGATTGTCTTATAAAGATACTGAAACCACTTCCAACAAAAGAATCCATAAATTCATCTCTACGGACTCTATTGATGTAATACTCACATATGACGAATTTATGAATAAAATCAAGGTTGTAGGCCATGATACTATTTTAGGCAAAAAACTTTCCAGGTCTTTTTCAGGTACTAAAGATTAGAGTCACCAAAAAAAAAGGTGCAGTATGCAATTTTAACAATTTTTGTAATTTGAATAACCATTTCCATGTAATGGTATCAATTTTTAGAAAATTGGTGATATTTCAAGGGGTTTAAACCCCTTGGGCTCAACTGTTCCCTTCATCCCTTCATATAAAGGAAATACCAAATAAAGACTATTTTTTTTATCGGTTTTTACCACAATGATGAAAACAATATTTATATTTACACTGTTATTGTCATTTTTACAATAAGTAAAAACCTGATCATGCGCCACATCATCCTGCTTTTCACCTTTTTTAATGTATTTTACCTTCACGCTCAGATAGTTACGCTAAGCCCGCAAGGTGCCGGTCCCGAAGAATCGGTCACTCTGACTTTTGATGCCAATGAAGGGAATAAAGAACTCATAGGTGCATCAAAAGTGTATCTCCACCATGGTATAGTCACTGACAAAGTCAATGGCACTGCCTGGAAATATGTCAAAGGAAACTGGGGCAAAGATGATGGCATCGGAGAGATGACTAAGGTAGAAGGACAAACCAATAAATGGCAATTCACTTTTTCACCTACTCTAAGAGCTTATTTCGGAGTGCCGGCTGGTGAAAATATCTTCAGAGTTTCCTGTGTTTTTCGTTCTGCAGATGGCACCAAAAAAGGAACCATTGCACCCGGAGAATATGGCTGGGGCACTGTCGCTTCCAATAACGACGTTTATATCAATCTCAATGTTGCCAACTACATCTCCATTCTTTCACCGACTGGAAATGAGTCGATCATCAATGAAGGAGAATCTGTCAATTTTTCAGTAGAAGCTTCTTCAGCCGCCACTGAAATGAAATTGTGGCTCGATGACGGCAATGGGTTTAACAATGTCGCCACCGTAAATGGAAATAAGACCCTTCAATATCAGTACAAACCCTCCTCTACTTTAAATCTAAAAATCAAGGTTACAGCAAATATCAACGGGCAGACACTGGAAACTACGAAAAATCACGCCATCATAGTTAAAAAACCCAGTCCAGTAGCTCCTGTACCATTTGGAATGAAAAATGGCATTAACTACTTAGCCGGTGATCCAACAAAAGCAATTCTGGTACTGCTTGCACCCGAAAAGGATTTTGTTTTTCTGGTAGGCGATATGACCGACTGGCAGATAAAACCGGAATACCAGATGAAAAAGTCTCCCGATGGAAAAAAATTCTGGATAGAATTACAAAATCTCACATCAGGAAAACCTTATGTTTTCCAATACTGGATCGATGGCAATCTAAAAATAGCTGATCCGTTTGCTGATCAGATTGCAGACCCCTGGAATGATAAAGATATAGAGCAAAGTGTATATCCAAATTTGCCTGTCTATACCCGGGTGGACTTGGGAATAGCTTCTGTGCTGACCACAGGCCAATCTTCCTATCAATGGGCCAATGCAGAATCAGCATGGAAACAGCCGGATGTAAACCACTTAGTCATTTATGAGCTGCATGTCAGAGACTTTATAGGCTCCCACAATTTTAAAGATCTTACAGACACCCTCACCTACTTAAAAAGGCTCGGCGTCAATGCCATAGAATTGATGCCGGTCAACGAATTTGAAGGCAATAATTCCTGGGGATATAACCCATCATTTTTCTTTGCTGTGGACAAGTATTATGGACCAAAGGAACAGCTGAAAAAATTTATTGAAACAGCACATCAGCATGGTATAGCCGTCATTACAGATCTTGTACTCAATCATGCTTTCGGTCAATGTCCCCTTGTTCAGATGTATTTTGACAAATCAGCCAACAAACCCGCTGCCAACAATCCTTGGTTCAATAGAGAATATGTAGGACAATACCAATGGGGCTACGACTTCAACCACCAGAGCAGTTACACTGAAGAATTTATGGACGAAGTCAACAGGTATTGGGTGGAAGAATTTCATTTTGATGGCTTCAGGTTTGATTTCACAAAGGGATTTACCAACAATGCTCCAGGCGGAAGTATAGATGGATTTGATGCTTCAAGAATTACAATTTTAAAGAGAATGGCAGATAAAATATGGCAGACAAATCCGAAATCATACATCATACTGGAACATTGGGCTCCACAAAGTGAAGAAAACATTTTGGGTAATTATGGTATGAAGATGTGGAGAAACAAGTCTTATGACTATGTGCCGGCCACAGTTGGTAACACTGTCGGTTCATTTTCCAATATGGATGCTACTTCTCACGTAGCTTTTTACAATAGCCACGACGAAAGACGGATTGCAGAACACTGTCTCACTGAAGGCAGATCAGCAGAAGGCTACAACATAAAAGATACCTTAGTGATGTTGGAAAGGGTCAAGATGGCAGCAGCGTTTACTTATCTCCAACCCGGACCGAAGATGATCTGGCAATTTGATGAGTTAGGATATGATATAGACATCGATCTAAATGGCAGAACAGGCCGGAAACCACAAGTCTGGGGTCCTAACAGCCTGAATTATTACTCCAATCCTGATAGACAAAATATTTACACAACTTATCAGAATCTATTAAAAATACGTCATACCATTGGCGCAGAAAACCTCGCTACAGCAACAAAAAATCATCAGTTTTCAGGAGATACCAGGAGATTGGTCTTCAATACCAATGATACCGACCTTGTTGTCATTGGTAATTTTGGGATGACACAAAACTCTATCTCCGCCGAATTTACTCAAACGGGAAAATGGTACAACTATTTTGCAGGTGACTCCATGACGGTAACGAATACCTCTGCCCCTGTCAACTTAAAAGCCGGCGAATGGCATATCTTCACTTCCAAAAGACTGTCGGAAGGACTTCCCGGAGTAGTGAGTGTATATGAGAATCCTGTCACGGTCACTCCATTTCCTTTTAAGGCAAATCAGGAAATCACGATTCGGTTTGATGCATCAAAGGCTTTTCCGGGCAATACATCAGGACTTAAAGGTTCCGATAAAGTTTATTTACATTCAGGCATTTTATTGGGAAATGCTACATCATCGGCCTTGACCAACATGGTAGGAAATCTTAAGGATGACGGTGTAGGTCAGATGACCAAAGTCTCCGATGATATATGGGAAATAAAGTTAGTACCAAATCAATACTTCAAAACAAATGTAGGTCAGGAGATTTCTCAAATCGGCATGTGGTTTAGAAATGGTGATAACACAAACCAAGGTTTTGGCTTTAAAAATAAACTGGTATATTATAACGTTTTGTCATCTCTCCCCATTGTCTATATCTCACCTGCAGGATTTAGTGCAGACAATGAAATCACTGTCGTATTTAATGCCAGAGAAGGCAATAGAGAGCTTGTAGGCGCTCAAAAAGTATATATGCATAGTGGAGTTAGCACTTTAAACAACACATCTCCTGAAGCTTCTGCCTGGGGTAAGGTAGTGGGTAACTGGGGAAAAGATGACGGTGTAGGATTGATGACAAAAATCCCGGGAGAGACTGATAAATGGCAGATAAAACTGAAACCAAAAAACTATTTCAATATGGCATCCGGAGATTTTCCATATTGGATATCTGCGGTATTTAGAGATGCATCGGGAAGTAAAAAAGGTACTACGAGCCCCGGACCAATCGACAATGGATTTGTGGCAATTAATCAGGACTATTTTATAAAGAATACAGGTATTGTCAATATTAATGACCTAAGTCATACCAATATAACGATTCACCCAAATCCAACTACAGGTATCCTTCGGTTTAAAGGATTGGAAGGGAAGGCTCTCCTTAAAATTTACAATATAGAAGGTCGGCAAGTGCACCAAATAGTAGTGACTGATGATACTGATACAGATGTAAGTGCTTTAAAGAGTGGTCTGTTTTTCTTCAGCCTCACTCAGGGAAGCAATATCAAAACTGGAAAATTGGTGGTAACACAATAAAGTACACTTTATGTGACCTTAACTTGTTCTGATCAATTAAACATAGACGATTTCAAAATGATCAGATCGAGTAATCCTTGCAAATCCTGTTGTGAAGTAAATGGGTTCATGATACTGACGCGCAGATATACTTTATTGTTGAGCATAGTTTGGACAATATAGTAAGAACCGTCTTCCAGCAATGCTTGCCTGATTCTTTTATTGGTTTCATTGTCTTTATCCGGATCTGATGATGTCAGACGAAAACAAACTATATTGGATTCCGGATGGACAGCTATCTCCATATTATCCGTGTTTGAAATCAACTCAGCAAATATTTGAGCAAGATCATAACATTTGTCAATATACTCCCCAAACACTTCCAAACCATAATTGGCAATCAAGGCATATATCCTCGAGCTCAGCATGATTTTAGTGCACTCCATAGTACGCTTGCCGTAGTTATACCATTCTTCAGTACTGTCACTCCAGAGATATTGGGCTTTTTGAGCAAAAGTCTTGTAACTGTCTTCTGGTTTTCTGAAAAACAACATCGTAGTGAGTGACGGAGTCATCATCATCTTGTGTGCATCCACAGTGATGCTATGCGCCAGTTCGCATCCACGCATCAGATGTTTGTATTTCTCAGAAAATACCGCTGGTCCTCCATGAGCAGCATCAATGTGATACCATAAATCATGCTTTTGACAAAAGTGTCCGATTGATGTAAGATCGTCGTATATACCTGTAGAAGTGGTAGGTGCGCTGCCCACAACACCCAGGACAATGATGCCTTCTGATGTAGCCTTTTGATAGAGTGGTTCCAGAAATTCCGTCTTCATTTTATAATGATCGTCCACTGGTACCTTAATGATGCCTGCATCACCCCAACCCATCACTCTTACTGCCCTGTCTATACAATAATGTGCTTCTTCCGACACCATAAAAGCATATTTTTCGTTTTGACCTTCTTGCCATATTTCTTCCGTAGCCTTTACATTGCGGGCACAAATCAGGGCCGTCAGATTGGCTAACGTGCCTCCGGAAGTGATGATGCCATCGCCTGTATCAAAGCCAAAATAACTTTTGAAAGTATCAATGACTAATCTTTCGAGCGTTGATGATGCTGCTGACATCTCATAAATAGCTCCGCCACTATTGAGCATCAAACCTTCAAAGCCTGCAAGGGCCGCGAGAGGTGCCGGAGCACTGACCTGATGACCGATATATCTTGGATGTTGTATCCGGATAGAGTTGCTGATGAGTTCTTTAAAATATTGCTCCGGGTCGCCAAATTTTTTATTCTTCCAGTTTTCATAATTTTTGTCCGGTTGAATATAATCAATGACTTTTTCCGGAATTCCTGAAAGATTTGCAGCAAGATTATCTGCCAGCAAATCCACTAAGAAATGACCTGATTTTCTAAAAGATTCCGGGTCATAGACTCTATCAAGTAGTGACATAAAATTGAATTAATTTAAGAAACTATTGTTACTGTATATAATAGTATGTTTAAGAAAATAATTTATCTTTAAGGAACACAACTATTTTTAATATGCTCTGTCGTCGCTATTTTTCATGTAATTCATGAAAGCCCTATTGACAACTCGCACACCTCCAGGCGTAGGGTAATTGCCTGAGAAATACCAGTCCCCCTTATGATTCGGACATGCAATATGAAGGTCGTCAATGCTCTGATAGATCACTTGTACATCTGGTATGATATCTTCAGGAGTTACAAGCTCAGATATTTTTGCAGAAATCTGGTCGTCAGTGTATTGGTCATACAGCAGCTTTACCTGATTTGTCATTTGTTCCATCGGCAGCTTTTCCTGTTCAAGACAATTGTCATACACTTCCTGCATCATATGATTCTTTCCGTCCTGGTTAAGCAATTCGACCAATGCTCTGAAAGCTACAAATTCCTTCAATTTGCTCATATCTATTCCGTAACAATCGGGATACCTTATCTGTGGGGCAGATGAGACTATGATGATCTTTTTGGGCTTTAACGTAGATAAGATATATACAATACTTTCCTTTAATGTAGTCCCCCTCACTATGCTGTCATCTATCAGTACTATGGTGTCTACTTCATTTTCGACGATACCATAGGTCACGTCATACACATGTGACACCATCTGTCCTCTGGATGCATCATCAGCTATAAATGTTCTGAGTTTTTCATCCTTCACAGCGAGTTTTTCTGATCTTACAGCTATATTTAGAATCTTGTTCAGAGTGGTTTCTGTGAGCGTCCCATCGAGTAAATGTTGTTGGATCTTATTCTGTTTTATTTCATTCAGCTTTTGTTCCAGGCCTTTGATCATCCCAAAATATGCCACTTCTGCGGTATTGGGAATAAATGAAAATACAGTATTTTCCAAATCATAATGTACAGCCTTCAATATCTTGTCAGCAAGCAGCTCACCGAGTTTTTTGCGTTCTAAGTAGATATCCCGGTCTGTACCACGACTAAAATAAATTCTCTCAAAGCTACAAGGACTGGGTTGAGTTGGTTCTTTACAAAGCTCCTCAGTAACTACTCCATTCTTTTTGATGATAAGCGCATGACCGGGCTTTAATTCATGTACCTGAAAATACCTGATATTCAGGCTTGTTTGTATTGCGGGTCGTTCTGATGCTACCACAACTATTTCATCATCATGATAATAAAAAGCTGGTCTGATCCCTGCAGGATCCCGAAACACAAAAGCATCACCATGACCTATCAGCCCTGCCATCACATATCCTCCGTCAAATTTTCTGGAAGACCTTTGCAATAGTCGCTGCACATCCAAATGGTCAGCTATAAGTCCATTGATCTGCTGATTACTAAATCCTTCCGGCTTAAACCAATTGAACAATCGCTGTACTTCGTCATCAAGGAAGTGTCCTATTTTTTCCAATACCGTCACTGTATCTGATTTTTCCTTAGGATACTGCCCAAAGGACAATAGTTCAGCAAACATCTCATCCACATTGGTCAGATTAAAATTTCCGGCCAACACAAGATTTCTTGAAATCCAGTTGTTCTGTCTTAAAAACGGGTGTACGGTTTCAATAGTATTTGCCCCATGTGTTCCATATCTTAAGTGACCTAACAACAATTCACCGGTATAAGGTTTATTCTCCTTAAGCCACTGCGGGTCATTGAGCTGTTCTTTGGTGATGTCCGTAAAATGCGAAAAAACTCCTTCAAATAAATCCTTGAGGTACTGAGGACTGTTGCTCCGACGACGACTGATGTATCTTGTCCCCGGCGTAGAGTCCAGCTTGATGGTGACTAATCCTGCTCCGTCCTGACCTCTGTTGCGTTGTTTCTGGAGCAAGAGGTTCATCTTATTGAGACCATATAGAGCTGTTCCGTATTTTTTATGGTAATAGTCAAGTGGTTTAAGGAGTCGGATTAATGCCAGCCCGCATTCGTGTTTTATCTGGTCGCTCATGTAAGAGGATTAATTCATTTCAGATGGTGCGGCAAAGGTAAGTTTATCTTTTTTACTTAAAGTAAAATTGATTCAAATATTTGGAATTATAATTGGCCACCTAGTGCTCTGTCCTGAGAAAAAGTTAAGGCTCTGTTAATAAATAAATGGTGCAGAATTGGCGAAGTTAATTTGTTCTTTTTCAAGGCGTAAATGAGGCGAATAGCCTTAGCTATTTAACGATTTTACAACGCAGAAAAAGAGCAAAAGAACGAGACAAAATGTATCAGTTATTTTTTAACAGAGTCTAATATTGAAAGCATTGGCGTGGGTCGTCTCAAGCATAGCTTGACAAGCTCTTTAGGGAATGAGCCTGCCTGCCTACGTAGTCAGGCAGGGGTAGCGAGGGAATTTATGTATTTGTGCAGTTTGTTGTACACACAGGGCAATTTTATAGTCTTCACTTTTTCGACTTTAAATAGTTGAAAGAGGCTGAAGGTCGCTATCAAAACAGAAAATAAAAGAGAATATGTCTGAAAATCAACAAACTATCTTTAGTAAATTATAAAAATTTATTAAAATCGGATGAAGGTGAAATTATATATTTAATTGTTTTCTTAAATCAAGGCCAACGCCTGATCCAAATCCTGAATCAAATCATCCACATCTTCTATGCCTACGCTCAGTCGTATCAAAGAATCTGTCAATCCTACTTTGAGCCTTTCTTCTCTTGGGATGGAGCCATGTGTCATACTTGCAGGATGACCTATCAGTGACTCAACACCACCCAATGACTCAGCCAATGAAAAATAATATGTACCTGATAGAACTTTTCGTGCACTCTCTTCATTGTTGGCCATTAGATCAAAGGATACCATGCCGCCAAACATTTTCATTTGCTTTTTGGCCACCTCATGACCTGGATGGTCCGGAAAGCCCGGGAAATAAACTTTGGATACTTTTGGATGATTTTTGAGATAACGGGCAATTTTTTCTGCATTTTGACACGCTCTTTCTACTCTGATATGCAAGGTCTTGATACCTCTGAGAATCAAAAAACAATCCTGTGGGCCTGGTACTGCGCCTGCTGCATTCTGCAAAAACCTGATTTGTCTTGCTATGTCAGCATCATTGGTGATCACTACGCCATGTATGACGTCTGAGTGTCCGCCAATATATTTTGTGGCCGAATGTACTACAATGTCAGCCCCCAAATCTAATGGATTCTGCAGATAAGGTGATGCAAATGTATTATCTACGCAGACCATGATACCTTTACCTTTTACATGATCACAAACTGCTTTGATGTCTATAATGTTGAGCATAGGATTGGTGGGTGTTTCTACCCAGATCATTTTGGTATTTGGAGTCATCAGAGCATTCAGGCCATTTACACCGCTCATGCCGACAAAATAAAATTTGATCCCATACTTGCCAAAAACTTTTGTCATGATCCTGTACGATCCTCCATACAAATCATCACAGGCTATCACCTCATCACCTGGATTGAGCAGCTTCAATACGCTATCCATCGCTGCGAGTCCACTTCCGAAACAAATGGCATCTGTAGCATTTTCGAGTGCAGCAAGATTTTTTTCCAGTACTGACCTAGTTGGGTTTTGAGTACGGGCGTATTCATATCCTTTGTGATCACCAGGTGCTGCTTGAACATAGGTTGATGTCTGATAGATAGGTGTCATGATCGCTCCTGTAGAAGGGTCAGGCTCAATTCCTGCATGGATTACTTTGGTGGCAAATTTCATTTATGTGATAACTTATTTGGCTCAAAGGTAATGAATAATACCAATTCTATGAATTACAACTTTTGTATTACTATCAATGATTTGTAAATGGGGGTCAAAATTGTTATCGCTTTTTACCTTTCACTTTGGTTTCCACTTTTTTTGTGATCGCTACTTTGGTTTTTGTTGCTTTGGGCTTGTCTTCCACTGATGATAACAGCCGGTAGACTGTTACTGACAATGGTGGAATATCTATTTCCAGTGTATGTTTTCTGCCGTTCCATTCTATTTTCCTGGTTAAAACCTTGCTTTTCACTTCATATCCGCTACCCCAAAAACTCTTATCATCAGAATTAAATATCACTTGCCAGGTCTGTTTGGCATAAAGTCCGACCTTGTAGGCATTGTGCGTAGAGATATTCAAATTGCACACTATCATTAGTACATCGTTTTTTATATCCGATTTTCTTTGATATATCAGTATGGAATTCGCTCTGTCACCGGCATCGATCCATTCAAATCCTTCAGGACTGAAGTTGAAATGGTACAATGCTTTTTCAGATTTATAAAGATGGTTGAGTGCCTTGATGGTATCATTCAATCCTTTGTGGGATGGATACTGTAGTAAATCCCACTCCA
>CAJPEV010006257.1:0-10896 GCA_905338385.1 Darwinula stevensoni
TGTCATCATACTTCTTTACTTCATCCAAGAACCTGCTCTCCAAGAAGCAATGTGAAGTCTTTCCAGGGGCCTGTTTCATGGAATTTACAAGTTCTACAATTTACGTTACAAGTACTTGCAAGGGTTGGGCCTTCTTGTTTAACTCTTCCAGCTGGATCCGCTGGCCCTTCGACACAAGGAACCTGCAACACCCAATTATAATGAAAATAAATTGATACAGGCCTATGGAAGAGACACGGGGAATATTTTTTTTGAGAGAGAGAAAAAAAAAACAAGATGGGCAAGCCCAGTCCATAGTGGGCCTCCTTTCATTTAAGGAGACCCTCATTTTGTCATCTACATGAACAAATTGCCATCTCTTTCTGGTCTTCGACCATAAAAAATCTCATTTCTCAGATTTGGCAAATCTATCCATGGTGCTCATGAAATGATGGGAGGATGGAGGGTTGTGCGTTGTTGAATCAATCCCCAGGAAGGCCAGTAGAGAACTGACAGCATTGGTTGGAGGCACGTCACCGCGACGAAGGCCTGGGTCGTGCGCACATGCGCATTGTGGTCCAGATCCAGAAGGGCTCACGGGTTCTCATGCCTTCCCCTCCATGACAAAATTTCCGATCCAAAATTTGCAATAAAAAATGCCAATTTCAGTGCAAATTCACCACAAAACGAACTCAGCCCGTATCTTCTCCATACCTACCTGCTTGCCAATTTTCGAAGTGATCAGGCCAATGTTTTCTTAGTTATCGTCGAACAACCAAAGTGCGGACACACGGGACCATAAGTAGTCGCTTTCCTTTCAGAAAAGGAGGCCCACTTAAAGGAGATTCGAACCGGGAAAAATGTTGTACTCACCCTTGCTTTTCCGTAAAATCCATGAACCATTCGACGGGTAAGATCACAAATGAAACCATCCACTTAATGAACTTCGATTTGTTTCCACGTTTTTTCGGGGTCAACACTCCTCTGCTGATGGTCCGTCGCATGGTGGACACCCCGTAGCCAGTGATTTCTGAAGTTGTTTTCACTGATGCTCTGGCTCCTGTTTGGATCAGGTGATTGTGCATTCCATTGACAATCACTCGCTTGCAGCATTTTGAAATGTACTGTCCGCGCCTAGTGACACTAGATGAAGCATCTGAAACGTCCGTATCACTTTCTTGAATATCTCTGGGGATGATGCAATACGAATTATTCCACGGGCAAAAGTAGCCCATCAAAGCTCGACAAGTCGGTAACACCGAGATAAATCTGAGCTTGCAAACTCCCGAGGTTGGTCAACTCAGTTCGCCTACCCGAGGACATGGATCAGTTGTTTGACCCCCATCAGCTCTCATTCGCCTTCTTTCTTGTCATATTTACAAAGAACCGGACAAATTGCTCATAATGGCAGCAACTCAGCTACAGCAACTATCTCCAATACGCTAATGCCTGGATGAATTATAAACGAGAGGAGGTAATCATCCAGGATGCGCCCTCTATCAAGGAAGGAAAAATGTCTCAGCACAAAATTACATCAAATTGAAGGAGAAAATAAAAGGGACTTAGTTGAACTCACAAAGAGTTCTGATAACAATGCCAATATGCCAGCCGGCTCCGTGTCGCGTTCCCGCGATATTTCACACATGCTGTCATGAATCAATGTTGGTCTAAGGAATAAATCGTCGACATGGTGCACGTGGATTTAGCTCAGGATGCTGTGAAAGAGGAACTACAAAAACATTTGCGAAAGTGTTACTGTATCACGCCTATCGTTTCCGTTAACAGACGATATCGAAGGTGGAACAATGCGGAATAATAAATAGTCCAATGCCCTTTATAGTAGTTAGTCCTTTCGATTGTAAAGCAAGGAGAACAGAGTTAGGCTTGCACGCTGGTAGTAGGTGGATCCTTGTGAGGGGTACCTGACCTGAAAGAAGAAACCACCGTTACTTTCGAGAGTCAACCCGATTGGGATTCAGAGAAACAAGTCGATCTAAGGAAATTTCAACTACGCACCGAAAGTCGACGCTTCTGACAGGTCAAAAGCACTAATACTTCATTCCCATTTTGGTTTATATACTGTATATACGAAGAGCTGAGGATCCAGCGGGCTTAGTTTCGATGACCCCGGTCTGACAGAGATGTGCTTCCTTCGCGAACCAGCTCTCCTCCTTCTCCTCCTCGTTTATCTTTGTGATGGGAAGTCTGTCCTCAAGGCTGACGACGAGGACCACAGAGACTCCAAATGTAAGTTTTCTTTCTTCTTAGCTTATCTAATCTGGTATTTGACCCATGGTATTTGATTAGCTTGTTTTCATCCGATCACTTTCCGATTCTTTCTCGCAGCAATGAAAAGTCCTAGAAAGGATCCAACCACGAGCTCAGGTACAATTTTCGTCTCGTGTGGAAAAGCGCCGAGATGGTCCTGAAGTAGAGTTGCGGTAGGAAACAAATTTACAAGAAATAACCCCTGTAGCTGTGTATTAACAGGCCTGGTAATCCATATGCAGTAGAATAGGCGGCTTCTCTGCAACGTTAACAGATGCATTTTAGCCCTTTCGTGCATGAATTTTTAAAGCAAAACAAAAATATGCCCTTTCTGGTTTAACTTTTAAGGAGATACTCTGCCGTAGTAGTCGCATTTTCCACCGCTAGAAAGCAGCACTGAATAGATTACGAGCCATTGAGTTGATTGCATGTACCAAAAGCTTCGAGGTATGTGTGCCATGGCTGAAAAGCCATCATCATGAACCAAAATTTTGCCGTTCACTACAGTGGACATCATACACCAAAGGATTAAGAGAATAAAAAATTTTTTAAAACGAATTCTGCCATGCTATGCAAACTACAATACTAAGATGTTTCGGTACATTATTACTGATTATTGTAGGAAAAAAACCCATTAAAGGATATGAGCCTTCTCCCAGCAGCAGCAGCGGCAGCTGCACCTTTGGCCTCTCAGGGCTTGCAAGTCCCTACTGCGGCTATGTCCTGCTTGAATTGTGCGTATTTGGATTATAGGTACATATTTTTAAATAATGATGAACCCTCTCGGAGGCCCTTTCTTCCGGGTTCTCTTTCACTTCCACATTCGTTCTTAATGTCAATTTCTGATTCTAAAGTTCCTAAAGAATCACCTGAATCTAACAAAACGTCATCACGGTCACTACCATCAGAAAAATCTAAAAACCACTGCATTTTTCAGAATCAGAACTGAAACCCGGTAAAAGACACTACGAAATTCGGTCCGCATGAAAAATAAGCTCACTTCTAACTTTTCACAGCAAATTATATCCGTCAATGAGCTGCTGTCACTACAAATCATTAAGACCACCGGTTCTCTGATATGTTCATAGAAGGGAGTACCACAAAAAAAGAAAAGCAATAGTTTTCAAGGCACAGATTTCGACAAAGCCAGCAAAAAAAAAAACTTATTCCCTACTGGAAACGAGTAGACTTCGGGTAAGGTAAAATAGTACGAGCGGCCTGCCAGAGCTGACCTTGAGTAGGCAACTGCAAGAGTTAATGGTTAATAACTGCTGCAAAAACAATTCCCAATTTCCCCGTCACTTAGTTAACAGTTGATCTGGGAATGCTATGCGGATTAATTAATTAGCTCTTACACATGAGGAGTATGTTTCCCTAATAAAAAGTCCTCCTGTATAGTTCCGCCCATTAACGATGCAATATCAAAATCATAAGTACATGAAGAGTACCATAAACAGAATAAATATTCAAGACTCAATATGTAGAGTGTGGTTTACGTAAAGCATAAAGAAATTCACAACCCTCAATGTATAATCTATTACTGATTTCTCATCTTGATATGCAGATTCCATCCTGAACCTGTTCACACGTTTCACGTCTGCAAATACGAACTGCACGGGTGATAATGGAGATGAGGGGATATGTTATACTGCGAAAGAATGCAGACGGATGGGTGGAACCATCTCTTCAAAGCCTTGTGCACAAGGATTTGGAGTGTGCTGCATTTGTGAGTTTCAATTCCCTCATTTCTGATAATACAGTGTATGTTACCCAATCCATGTTCAGAATCTGAGTTTTCCCCCTATGGGTATGAGTCTTTAAGACATGCCAGGGGTCAACAAGTGAGGAAGTTGCATACTTCCAGAATACCAAATACCCTGAACCAGAAACAACAAGGAACAAGGCTTGCATGTTTCAACTAACTGTCCCTCATAAGGACTTCTGCCAAGTCAGGTGAGAACCATATTTTTCCCTCACTACAGCAACCAAGAAGTAGTCCATGTAGGCCAGGTTGCAAATTACAACTGAAACGAGTTCATTCTATTCTACAAAGGCTGGACTTCGACAATTTTGAACTAGCCGAACCAAACATGCCAGATGGTACAAAAGCAGCCAAATGTAGAGACGATGACAGCTTTGTAATAGAAGGGGGTCATGAGATCAATCCTCTCAATATGGACCACGTTGAACTATGTGGGAATAACACAGGCCAACACTGTGAGTTTCTGAGTTCTATCACTGCTCATTGATTCTGTGTCGTTGATCACATCAGGGAGTGAAATAGGATATACTTATTTCTTTTTCTAGTATATGTTCACCTGAACAAAAGTGCAGTCCCCATCACCTTTACTCTCTTTGTACAAGCTGACACAACACCTTATAAATGGAAGATCAAAACTACCATGATTGACTGCACCAAGGAATCTCGTCTCAAAGGTACATGTAGGAACATTACCAATCTTTTATCTAATATACCCATTGTTTTTGCACTCAAGTGGATTTTCTTAGATCACCTCACAGATTGTGTTCTATGGAAAGATGAACTAAATTAATTCATTCCTATAAGTACTAAGGAATTCTCGTTTTGCAGCTCCCAGTCAATGCCTTCAATACTACATCGGGTCTGAGGGAACAATTCAAAGCTTCAACTATGGAAGTGGTTCCAGTAACTATCTGAGAAACCTGGACTACCAGATCTGCATCAATCGAGAATTCGATAAATGTGGAATCCTGTACACAGCTACCAAATTCTCCCTCGACAGTACGAATCCTGATAACAATAACCTTCCGCCATTCTACTGTGGAAATGCAGACAGGCTCACTGTTTTGGGTGCTTCACCTGGAGTCCGTTGTGGAAATGGAAATGCTACAAGTTTCCCTAGTAAGCCAAACTCCAGACATATTCAGATAGTGGTACTACAATCTGCATTCGAACTAAAGGAGATAAATAATTTCCCCCACAGATCTTCTCGTCTGTTACTCTGGCCAATTCATCCTGAACTTCAAGTCAAATGATGAGGACAATGGTGATGGCCATGGCTTCCAGATAAAATACCACCAGCAGCCAATGTGTGATCCAAGTTGTAAATAGTATCAAACAATGACTATAAGAAGATGCAACAATAATCCTTAGCTTCATCAGAATCATCATCGTATACCTCATTTATAATATTGTATGCCATGAAAGGCTTTCACATGACAGCCACATTTTGATTTTCTGTGCGCTTTGACATGCTCTGCTGATGTGAAAATAAATATAGTTGATTATCCATGAAAACATTTCAAATCTTGCATTCAATAAATGATAGAAATGCAGGTGAATGGAATGGAAAATCTTCTATCAAGACAAAGGTGATTTCAATTAATCTTCTGTCACCACAGGACATTCAGTAAGATCATGGTATATTCAGTATATTGGTACATGTACACTTCAATACTTCCTGAACTGCTTTTTAAACTTTTCAAAGTAAAAATCATCACTGGCTTTAGATTCGGACCTCCGTTTGTTCCCAGGTGCATTCACAATTGTTGCTTCACCATCCACTCCCACAACAATTTCAGATTTTGGCCCTTTCTCAGTGATTACAGGTCTCTTGTGCTTTGGTGGTCCTCCTTCATCCAGGCTATCTGTTAAAATAAGGACATCAACATATCAGTTTCATTATGTCTATGTCAAAGATGAACAATTTCATCCCATGCAAGAGGAATGGCACAATAAAAAAAAAGTAAAAAACATTAAGTTTTATGAACACTGATCACTTACAACGATTGTGTTGGACAAAATTGACAGCCATGTTGGTAGGTACAAATTCTGAAGGAGCATCTTTCTTCTTCATTCTTTCCCGGACAAGTCTTTGTTTAGCTTCTTCAGTGGCTTCAATATTCTTTATCTTCATCCTATAAAGGAAAAATAAGGAAGATAATCTGGCTATGAAGTGGTTGAAAGAAAATGAATAACAGACAATGAAGACATAAATGGTTTTCCTTAAGTCCTAAATTCAAATACATAAATTGAAACAGAAATGGAAAAAAGCACATGATCAGAAAACCAAAGTACCTTAGATGTAACTTCTTGAAAAAAAAAGACAGCTTAGGCATGCACTTCAAATTTCAGCATCAGCTCTTGGCAAATGCATGGGCCAGCATTGAATACCTCCACAATAAATACTTTTACTCGCAAATGTTTTTGTAGGAAGTAGAATAACATAGTTAACATAGGAAGTCTGCTCACATGAAGGTCTAAGAGAAGAAAATGTCTCTTAGACAAGGGAGGTCCAGATGACTAAAAGAAATGGATGTGCAGTAGACATGTCCTTTGTCTCTGGTTTTTATGGTATAACAGAATTCCTATAAGCTGAGTGTTGCCGTATTCATTTACTGGCTAGAAAACATCATGTGTTCAATATTCAATCATAACCCACAAAGAAGAAAAATACATAAGACATGTGGAGAACTTACTCAAGTCCCAAATCAACCTCCGGAATGCCACAGAGCATTTGACTAGATAGCATTTCTTCTGATTTCTTTCCTGCTGCCTGGCGAAGATGCTGAGGGACAGCCATGAGAGCTGCTTCCTCTGGGGCCATTATCTTGGCTCCTGGTTGTTCATGTTCTTCTTTATCTCTTTGGGGTTTCTTTCCTCTCCTTTTCTCCATCTCCTCCTCTATATACTTTCTCCTATATTATGAAAATAAATCATAAATGAATTGGATGAATAAAAAAAAAAGCACGAAATATGTGGGCCACTTGTATCACAATAGCCACAATAGCTCTGTACTAATTTAGGGATTAGGCATGACACAATGCCACTTTATATGCCATGGCCTGTTAAAAGAGACAAAAGCCAAAAAGGATGAAAGCAACTTTTTTCAGAAAGGTATAGACATTTGACTTTGAATGCCAAGCTCCCTCTGCATTTCCTCCTCCTCCTTCTCCCTTTGACCAATGGAAAGCAATTGCCATTGTCTCTTCAGGGTAAAAGGAATATTTGCAAATAAAGGCATAGCACTTGGATTCTGTAGCTTGTAAATCTAATGTGTAATAGGCTAAAGAGATCTCATGAGTTTGCAAATAATAATAGTGAGCACCCCCTGCATCCAAGAACTCATGGCTGTCCTTACAGACCACACCATGCACCACAAGTCACACTTTTCTTGGATTGAATTTGTATCCTCCCCCCCTTCCCCTATATGGTACATATGGTACTGCCCCAACAGAGTGTACAAATTTAAATGGTTCAATCCCACAAAAAAGTCCACCAATGTCAACTTGAAAAGAAGCTACAGTAGGTCTATTACAGATGAGGTAAGGGGCAGCTATTCATTGCCCAGGAAAACGATTGAAGGGCTGAAAGGAAAAGTGGTCTAACTGCAAAAAATTTATGAGAAAAGTATAATTGTTTTAGTGCACATAAACCCTTTTCCCTTTTACTGAAGATGGTAGTTTTCAGGAATCTATGCAAAGGGAAAACTGGTCTATCCAAACACATCACTTTTCCTCCCTTACAAGGAGATGGTCACTGAAATATTCACTCAGTCTAAAAGGACCCCGACAAAATGTTTTGTAGACCACTTCTCCTATCAGCCCTTCAATTATGGCCAGGCAGGCAACTCCTGTAAACACATTACCAGGTGGCACAAAACAAAAACAAAAAAGTTTGAGCTGCTATAACACCTATTTTTTAAACTTTAGTTTTGTCTATTTCTTGCATTATGCAGAAAACACTTCAACATTTTTAAATGAAAGTTTTGAAGTCTCTAGGTTGTTTGGGTAAAGAGTAAAAACAACAATAAATTTAGGATAATTTCCCTTTTCCACACATTGGGAGGCTGCAGTTTTACCAGTACTCTCAAAAGGTGTTCCATTCATTGCCAAAAGCCTGCTTCTTAGGCTGTATGTTCATTGCAATGTTCTTAAGTATGCAGAGTCATCATGTTGTATCCTTCGAAGGAAAAGCCAAGGCATTAAAGGTTTTTTTTTTCATATGAAGGGCTAGCAAAGGGACTCCACAGAAGAAAGTCCATAATAATAAACAATAGTCCTCTAGTCCTTATATTCTTAACACATGATCAAATTCAGGCCCGACCTCACCTGAGGTCTACAGACACCACATAATCAAGAATACTATGATAAGGTGATGCATAAGAAGCATCCATCAAAGGAGAAAAACCTTAGTGCTGAGACTGTATCGACCTCATGTGTTGAAAAAGTTAATTTTATAACTGCATGTCACTTTTTATACAGACAACCTAGACCACTCAAAACTTTCAGGAAACAAATTTTGTAGTATTTTCGATATGAAACCAAAAAAGCACAAACTTACACTTTCCACAGATGGTTTCATAAGGCATCAAACAGGACTTTTTTTTTTTCTTTGCACCACCAAATATTAACTCAAAAAGCCAGATTCATCCCTTTGAGCAATGACTTGACACACTAAATTCATGGCATGTTGAGTTTCTGAGGTTAAAAGCAATTGACAGGCCAAGAAATGGGATGACAGCATTAAGAGAAGGAAAGAAAATGCTTCTGGATACCATATGATGAAGTCAGCCACATGAAATAAGTTCCATTTACAAATAGATAAATTAATGTCCAAAGAAAAATATAAATCTAATACCTAAAAAGGGTACTTGCATGTTGTGTGCACACTGTGCACACACTGAAAAAAACTCTATATTTGTTCCCAGCCCATGGATGAGACCCACAAACTCTCTTCATTCCCATACTGGCAACAACATCCCATTTCCAGTTTGTGGACAAGGCTCCACTACAATGGTATCTCATTTGCTCCAACCTCTGTGTGGTGGAGAGAGAAAAGGCAAAGGAAAGAGGGTGCTCTCATTGAAATAAACTTGAAAGCCACATTTATGATCCCTTTTAAGCTAAGGTGTCACAAACATTGAAAAAGTCGTAAAGATGCCAACACATCTTCCCTACATGTGGGCCCATCATGAAATTAACCTGATCTTTCCTAAGACCATACATCTTCACAAAAAAGATCTTGGACACACTGTGCATAGAGAGGTGTGCACATAACATAGGAACACCAAATGGACCAACATTGGACACCATTTTCACACAAACCAAAAGTAGTCACTTTTGTTGTCTCATCAAATCTGCTTTTACATGTTGTTTGCCCAGTTGTGCAACAAGAAACTACCCATTTAATCTGTGCATGCAAATGATTTAGGCAAAAAAAGTATACAATATAATGAAACAATGGTTTCAAGCTTATTGTTGGGTTAATGCAGGGCATGTCAACAGATGATGGGATTAATGTTAGGCTAACTCACATCTCATCATCTTCATCACGTATATTGGTCTCTGCTGAAAAAGCTGTTCCAATCCCTGTATCATAAGCATCATCCTTGGAAGCAGTACATTTACCATGCTTAAGTAGACTCATGTTCACCATTCCACCAGTCTGGGTTCGGAAGGGATCCTTCTGTGAGAATAAAGACACATGGGATCTTAGAACAAAATTCCAACACCTATAACATAGGTTTATGGTAAAAGGTATGGCTTTCTCACATGAGAAGGTTAAGTTCATGGAATGTTCACACTTCACAACATATTTTCAGACAGACATTTTGTCTGCCAAAAGAACTAAACATGTTTAAATATCTGTGAATGACTTGCTGAAATTTGAACCTCATTCTGCAAGTCCCTTTGCAGAAAGTAGTGAGTGTTCTATGAAATCTGCCTTTATATGCAAAAACAATTTTTTTTAGTGCATTCAACAAGCCTCCTGATTCTCTAACACCCCATCTATGGCAATACCCACACAATGTTGTTGGAAGCGAGTGAGATTTGAGATTCAAGGGAAAAACATTATCAAATGGGTGGCTACTGTGTATCTTGTGAACACCATGTACACCATTTCATTAGTGAATAACCTACCATAAACCCACATGTACTCTTTGCCATACACCCTTCTCCACCCCTTTCTTCCATAGTTCTGCACATTCATACCAAAGTCCACACATCTGTTATATTCAATACACTTTCCTACTTTCACCAAGGGTTTCTGGCAGTCTCAGTTTGGTTCATAACAGTTTTTTTTTTAGTCTCCCTCAACTGGAGATAAACAGAAACTAAATTAGAGCTAAACTGAGCTGACATCAAGACACAGTTTCCCAGCATACAGCTTCCTTGTTTCACTTCACTCTCAAACTTGGCTACAGGCAGTCCTGGGGGTGTTGTTTAGCTCTAGTTTGGTTCCAATTTGGTTCCAGTTTACATGCGATTAACCAAAACTGTAACCAAATGTAACTGAACTGAGTGTCATGAAATCACTGCAGGTCAGGCTATGTAGGCACATGGAATTCTTGGCTTGTATTCGAAATTTTTCACTTGACTCAAACATCCATGTATGCATAGTGTCATTAATGGGTGGAGGAATACGTGAAGAAGTGTCGGATTCAAGCGAAAAAAAAAAAACTGCCATACTTACAACTTCAATCTTTTCCTTGTCCGTAATCTTCTTGCCGACAGCCAATTCCAGGACATCAATACCTTGGGGCCTTTCACGGATACGCCTGAGCTCCTTTGCTTCCTCCACCTTAGCAAGCACCTCTGCATCTTCATCATCTTCCTCGTCTGCTTCTCTCGGTCTCGTTCTCAGAGGTCTAGGTCTACGTTTCACAG
>CAJPEV010006258.1:0-10895 GCA_905338385.1 Darwinula stevensoni
GTTGATGATGTGAAAAAAAAAAAAAAAAAACATTCCAGTCATTTTACGACCGGGCATCAGCACATTCAAGAGTACAATTGAGAGTCGAAACCGGTGCAAGGCCTGCCAATTGCAGGTGGACCATTCTGAAAAGGTGAGCAAGGCCACGGCCCATTTTTTCGCGATTTTATATCAAGGTCGACCGGTATTTGACAGGTCATACATGGCACTGACAAACCGGGAACTGATAAATGAAGGACTGACGAACTGGGAACCGACAAGCTATTTGTGGAGATGCTTGCATGCAACCCCGTCTCACGGTTCCGCAATCATCAGGGTCGCCTTACAGCGAGGCCACTTTCCTCCACCGAAGGTTGCAAAAAAGCGACAAAGGTTAAAAACGAGAGATACGGTTTTCCACACTTCCGCTCTGCGGTTCCCAATCCGGGAAAGCCTTTCGCATCCTCTGACACCCATGGAAAAGACAAACGCTCTCGTCTCGTTTTCTCAGCAGCAGCCCTGTGGTGCATTTTTTTCTTCGGATGGGCGTGGTCCCCGGCGTTAGCAATTAATAAAGCATTAACAATTAGGAGCGTAGCTATGGAGGAATGTGGGAAGATTCCTAATAAGTCTTTGCTTGGTTTTTCTTAGGCATTCTCTTGTCAAATAATCGATTTTGTTGGACCAGCAAGTCCAAAAAATTTGCAAAAATTCTCTTCTTTTCTTTTCCAGTTTCATCAATGCTAAATTCAAGAGCTTTTGCGAAATGTCTTCTTCACGGTGGAATGGATAGTAGGAGAAATTTATGACTTGTTCCCTTCAGAAAGCCTTAAAGCCATACTGTCGTGTGCAACGAGTTCTTTTCAAGGAGAAAAAAATAAATAAATAAAAATTAAAAATATTTTTATTTCGTTCTCTTCAGGCGAAGAGCTTTAGTTCGTGGGTTCACTTCAAATTCCAAGGCATGAATACAAACTTCGTTTTGGGTGAAATACATCAATCTCTTCGAGGAAGAAAAGGAGCGAAGGGGATGAGAGTCAAAAATGCAAGAACATGAAAGAAACATACAAGAAACAAAATGCAACAAACATTTTTATTGGCGATTTGCTAGTTGGGTTTTCCGCCGCAAGGTGAAATAGGAAATGTGCTCCTCATACACAGCTAGTATTAAACAATGACGAGGAGAGTTCGTACTCAAACACACATTTTCAGAAGTACGGATTGGCATTTACCCGTCTGAGGATTCGGAACGGCGTGCACACTTTATTGTTTATGTTCCATTTCAGTCATTAACAAAATTCAGAGTCGCTTCACAAAAGATGGATTCTTGAAAAACGTCGACCAACAGGCGTTCACGACAGTGCATTCGCGAAAGAGACTCCAGGAAGACACGGCGGCTCCTCGTTATCCTCTGGCGAGCGGGATGCACTGGGGAATCACCTGGCAGGGGGGAAGCGGGCACCTCCCGTAAAGGAGGTTCAAGCAGGTCTGCGTGAAGCCGCACCGCATCTGGTCGCAGGTGAATTCGCCTTCATGAAAGGAGGATTGCATGGGTCATTCGATTGCATGGATAATTAATTGCTTGGATCATTCGATTGCATGGATCATTCGATTGCATGGATAATTAATTGCATGGATCATTCGATTGCCTGTCGTGTATTTAGTGCAGATGTCTGTGAACTCAGGAGCGTCATGCGGTTCGATGGGTTTGAAATTCGCGACTGCCATGTGAATATTCATCTTAGAAGAGCTAAGTATCCTTCGAAAAATGAAAGCGGTTCTTCAGACTAGTTCTCTTTTTTTCTTGGCGCTTGAAGAAGGCAGTCTAAATCAATGCAACCTACGGTACCACAAAGAAATGATGGAAAGTGCCCTTCACCAATAAGACCGGAGAAAAAACCGCAGAAAGACTACCTCTTCTTATGCAGACATCTTCTCTTGGGCAAGTAGGGCATAGGAGCAGTAGTCCGGTCACGCATTTGTGTGAGGAGGAGCAGCTGAAAAGGCCACATCGCCGTCCGAGTCCGATCCCTAATGAAATCCCTCCCCCGGTCTCTCCTGGGAACAGTCCTCCGGGCACTCCGGGGAAGCCTACTCCAGACACTCCGGGGAAGCCTACTCCGGGCCTTCCCGGCAAGCCTACTCCGGGCTTTCCTGGGAGGCCTACTCCGGGCCTTCCTGGGAGGCCTACTCCGGGCTTTCCTGGGAGGCCTACTCCGGGCCTTCCCGGAGAGCCTCCTCCAATCCCTAATGTGAACTTCCCTCCGGTTCCTCCAGAAGTGAATTGCCTGTCATTGTCCACGATCATCCCGTGACGCCTGTCGCTTCGTTCTCTTTGACCTTCCAAAACAGATGGAAACATTTTCTGGTCTCATGAACTCGTTATTAGCATTTTTCTTTCTTCACGCGACTGCAGCGTTACCAGAACTGACACAAAATTTTCTTGGGAATCTTTTGCCTATAGAGTGAATGAGTGACTGACGCTAAGTCTAAGCATTTTCTCGACGCAGAAATCTGAAACTTGTTACGTGAGTGGGTGCTGGCGTGCTGAATCCCAGAAAATTGCTACTTTTGGGATACTTGAGGACACTTTCCGTTTCTTCGGGAAGGAAGAGGGGGGGGGGGGGGGGGGGTTCACCCAAGGGGAAAGGGNGGGGGGGGGGGGGGGGGGGGGGGGGGGGGGGGAGGTTCACTCAAGCGGAAAGGGTCGACATGATAAACAAATTTAAATTTGTTCACGAAGTATTTCATTGGGTGCTAACTTCGGGAGAATGTTACTTTTGCGGTCAATCTCTGGACATTTTCTCGGGAGTTTTGCCATTCTAGCGAAATGGCTTTGTAGTTTCCCAAATTTCAGGTTTCAATGTTTAACGATTTCGATCGCCCAAATTATAATTGCCTAAGCAAAAGGATTCTTGCACTTGTGTTGGTAAAGGGAATGGTACAGAAAAAGTGCTGAAAAGGTACTATATGAAGGAAAGTGTCCCTAGGGATCTTTGCGGGGAAGCTGAGCGATTTTATTTCATGTCGGCATCCGCCACCGTAGTAAATCCTAAAATTAATGGAGATTTACCGCTTTGGAAAGGTCCAACGTCCTGCCCCAAAGTCGCTCTTGGCAGACGAATTAACCGAGAGATCGGATGAGAGTCGGAACGAACCTTGTGCATCGGGCGCGATCAACAACGCGAGGAAGAGAAGCGACCGAGTCAATCCCATCTGCAAAAGCGAAAAGGACGAGAAATCGCAGGAAATTTCTCTTTCCCGTTTCAATCTTGACAGACACACCGTGATAATGAACGAAGAGAAGGGGAGAGATGGGGGTGAGATGGGGTGAGAAGGGGATGATGCTCGAAGGAATCCCCTCGAGGTACTGGATGTTTTTCTGGTTTCTTTTTGTCAGGAACTAACGGCTTGGTTGTGCAACACTGCCGGCGACCTGCTTCTCCTTGTGAAAAGAACTGGTTTTTTTTTTTTTTTACATGATTATCCGTATCATCTCTCCCCCCTTTTATTTTCAAGGTTTCTCGACTCTGTCACTTGGGCACGTGAGAATTGCCCAATTGCTAAAACCTTTTCCGCCCTCTCAATTTCTCGAATTACGACGGAAGAAAATTCGCAGAGAATAGGAATTTCCAGCTTTCACGAAGTGACAATGAAAAAATTTTCCTGCTGCATCACAGGTAACCATTTATTTTGCTTTCATTTTCCTGCGTGAACTTCATAGTCCCTTGCTCCGGCTTCAATTAAAATTCAAAGCAATCGAACAACATAGGTGCCCATTTTCCACACCCGAATAAACCGCATCGAGCCATCGAGCCCATCTCACTCGACCCGCAACGACTCACAGGACCCGTGAAGGGAAACCGGACCTCCCCCCACTCCCCCATTGCATCCGCACGTGCTGGACATGCCGCCTCGAGACCTAGAGATCCCGCGGATGTCATCCCATTCCCAACGAGGCATGGGATGACCATCGTCTGAAGCGAAGGAAGCTCGTCCGCCTTATCTGATAAATCACGAGAGTGGTTAATCCGGCATACAGGAATCTTACAAGGTAGACAGGCATACAGGGCAAAACAAAGCATACGAGACAGGCATACAATAGTAGGGATAATTAAAATTTTAACTTCCAAGCCCAAAATTAACTTCTTTCACAGATCTATTGTGAATCCGATGTCGGAATTTCCTCGACACGTTCCACGGGCGTTCTCTGCACCTTTTCCCAGAGTAGTGTCAGTTGTCACCACGAGATGGCAGGTCTTGCGTGTTTTTCCCAGCTCCTTTTTCTTCCCACATTGCATTCTGCAGTCAGCCACATTGCGAGCAAAGGTGGAAATCTTCGCAATAAAAAAATGGCAGGAGAGCTAGAGACACCCTTGCAGAAAAAAAACCCGGAGAATTGAAAAGTTAAAGACAAAAACGCAAATGACCCAAGTTAACGGGCGACAGGAGGCCCAGGCGGATTTCCACGGGAAGGATTTCCACGGGAGGTGGGAACGTGGCGGCAAGCTGGACATTCAGCTGCTGTCCCGCCGGCCAGCAGCTCTTTTTGGCAGGTCGCCGGCCAGCAGCTCTTTTTGGCAGGTCGCCGGCCAGCAGCTCTTTTTGGCAGGTCGCAGGCCAGCAGCTCTTTTTGGAATGTAGCCGGCATTCTTAAAGGTGCAGTACCAAAAGTCCCCACGAAACGGTATTCATGTAACCTGCACCCTTCAAATGCAATTAAGTACCTGCCTTCCTGAATTTGGCGAAAGTTTCTCCGCGCCTCTTTCCTCCTTATATTGTGCAATTTATGAACGAATACGAAATGAGGAAAGTGTGGAAATATGAAGCTTTGATTGCAATGCAAGGCACTTGGAATTATCAATTACTGAATTATGGGAATACATAAGTGTACGTTAATAGGGAAGGGTAAAGTACGTTGTAAAGTACATTCGTACCGTACCATCCGAAGTATTGTGAAGAAGAAAAAAATGAATTTTCAAAGGCTTCCGCCATTTTTAAACCCCGCCCACCCCTCTCCTTCTCTACGGGACTCACAAAAGTTAGGCCTAGGACCTGACCGCCTTCAGGTCGCATTTTTTCTTTCAAAAGAAACTCAGTTCCTGGCTTACGGGACCAATTAGGCCTAAATGGGTGAATCTGTGGTCTTCGAGACATCTCGTTGAGGACATGTAACGTTAGGCCTATTCATTCCTTCACGAACCATTTGAGTGCGGACGTGGAACGTTAGGCCTATCTGGAGTTCCTCGAACCATCTCGAACAGGTTCGAGGACGGAATGCCTCCAGAAAGCATGATAACCATGGTGCCCGCCATCCTGCTAAGTCAGGGATGTCCGGGTGACATGTCTCCAAATCGCACCACATCGATCAATCGCTGCAAACCACCGCTTCATTCTCAGCTCAAATCATGAATTCAGCACAAAAGTGTCTCATACATTAAAAAAACAGAGGAACCAGACGCCGATACAAAGGTTTAAGTAGTCTTGAATCTGGCATAATTTCGGTACGGTATCCGGCAACACTGGGATACAGTACCGGAGCAGGCAATCTGAGCCTAATTGAATGACAGATAATTTTATTTTTTATGTGAAACGCTGCATCGCGTACAACAAAATGGCCACTTTTCGTCATCTACGAGTCAATATCTTTCGCAAGGTTGGTCTCTTTCCTCCGGAAACCCCCCGAAGTGGCAACCCGGGGATATTTTGCTTCAAATTTGCTGGAGCGATTCTGTTTTGAGAGAGGAAGAAACATCTCCAATTTCGTTCCTCTTGATGCTCTCAGAGAGGAATACGAGGAGGTTGAATTTTGTTACTGGAAGGGGCTGACGAAAGGTATCAGGCAATACCAAAGTCTATTGATTTTTTTTTGCACAGGTTTTGTGCCGAAGAGGAGAGCAGTGGGTCAGTCTTGGGTATTCCTCTGAGTACGCTAGGGCTTCAAGCTTTCGAGACCGATCGAATATGCACGAAGGCATTCGGTCTCCCCCCAGCTGCCGATACACCCTCGACGAGTTACCTGGTTAAGTGTGAAGGTAAGTGTAAAGGTAAGTTCCCTCTAGTCGCCCAAATGTGTGGGGGCCGGGACATACAGCCGGTGTCCCACCGCCTATGCGCTACTTAGGCAGGAAAGCAGGTGCTTCATCGCATTTGAAGGGTGCAGGGAACATAGGAACCATCCAGCTGGGACTCTTCATACTGCATATGGATCCCGCCATATGACACGCTATGGGGGTAGTACAAGTTATATTTTATAGGAAGAAATCTGTTGTTCTGACGACTATACTCCGTAGTGGGGCCATCTGCCGCATGTCCCACTTACCACCATTTTACCGTCTACGCCAGTACAGTCAGCTACCTTTGCACTACTTCGGCAGATTAGTTCAGAAGCAATTTTTCTTCTTTTGAATGGAAAATAAGGACCGAAAGTGAGACTGAGAGAGCTGAAAGTCTGGAAATGGAAAAAAGGCGAACCTTAAAACAGATTAAGCCTGCATTCTGGCACCATGAAAGAAAGACTTTGCTTCCAGCGATAAGTTCGAACAAGTAAGAATATAGGATGCCATTACGAAGCCATGAAATTGCATCACTATTAATCCGAAGAACCTCATGAAAGACAATAAAGAAAACTTGCCATGCCGGGAATCGAACCCGGGTGAAAGCCAGGTATCCTAGCCACTAGACCGCATGGGAGATATATTTATTTTGGGAGATATTTACTATTTGTTATATATGGGAGATATATTTAGTAGATTGTCAAACTTCTTGGCAAGAACGGTAGAATGACTAATAAGTAGTATGGTCCGCAAAACATTTGATTCAAACCAGCATAATGTAATCCGTCAGTTTACCCAGCGAAGATTGAATTCCTAGCGTAAAATAGAACCTACATATGCATCAAGATGCATGCTAAGTACTAATTAAAATATCTTGATTAAATGCTTAAAGAAACTGGTTGAAAAGTCTATTCAGCGAATTCGTATCGGGAATGTGAGAACGTGGCTATTGCGACTCATCGATTCCGTGTTTCGAAGCATTAGTTTCAATTCAATAATGGTAAATTATATTATATTCGTATCCTGAAGGAAGAAAGCAGAGAGGTAGCCACGAAGGTGAGAATGATTCATTCAATAAGACATTTACTAAATCCAGTCAGTTCACAATCACTTGTAGACCTCTGCAGCCAGGGATGCATTATCGGCCGCGAAGCGAGCACTGCAGCTCCTCAGCGCCCTACGCGGAGCGGGACGCACTGGGGATTCACCCGGCAGGGGGGAAGAGGGCACCTCCCGAGAAGGAGGTTCACACAGGTCTGCGTGAAGCCGCACCGCACCTGGTCGCAGGTCTTTTCACCTGTGTGAAGAAGGGAGGATTGCATGCTTCATTCGATTTTACGCCGTGTATGTCACTCGACTCATCCGCCGATTAACTGATGGTTTATTGAGTTTTAAATTCGACTCGTTCGAAATTTCCTCTGTGAAACTTATTCGCAAATGTACTCAGTATTACTTTAAAATTTAATATATTTTTAAAGACTAATTCTCTTTTTTCTTGGTGCATGATGAAGGCAGTCCAAACCAATGCAGCCTCTGTATTATGAAGAAATACTGAACGAGTGTCGCGAAGCTTGCAAAAGCAAAGTCCAACAATTAATTGTGTTAATGCTGCCATTTTCCTAGGAGGACACGGAAGGGAGACTTACGTCTGCTTACACAGACCCTTTTTTCTGGGCAATTGGGGAAACATTGTCGAGGCGATCCTGCAATACACTTCTGATCAAAGGAACATCTGACAAGGCCACAGCGATTTCCCACGCCTCCTCCTCCTATCCCTCCTGGACCACCTCCTCCAATCCCTCCTGGACCACCTCCTCCTATCCCTCCTGGGGGACCTCCTCCTATCCCTCCTGGTGGGGATTGCCTCTTACCGTCTACAATCCTCCCCTGACGCCTGTTGCTACGTTCTCTCTGACCTTCCAGAACAGATGAGAACCTTTGAGAACTATATGAGAACACATGACAAAGGACCGAGACATATAATTTCAGATCAGATTTGTTTTCTAGGAATCGGATTTGGGGACACTATCGAAATCTGTATTTGTTCGTCTTCCTAATCATGACACCCCCAATCTTGAGTAGCTTCGACTTTCGTGTGCTACCTTGGCTCTCTTGCTTGGGAAGGGATTTCGGAAAGGCCTTTGCTCAGGTCACGTGACTACAGCTCCGCCTCCGCCATTCTCTTCATTTTGTCGCCCTCGTCCGCACGTGCCGCTCTTAGGCAGTGAATTCATGGTGGATTCTTGTTGATTCTCATAAGCCTACTAGTACTAGTACTGGTACTGGAATTGATACTGTACTTGGGCCAAACTTGCTATAGAAAAGCAAACGACTCAACAACAACTTATACTCTTCCTCAGTTTTCTAGCGGTAGGGTAACACGGGCAAAACCCGAACACCTGATGGAGTCGAACGCACAAACCACGAAGTCAAGATGACAGCCATTATGTGTCAGCGCACCTTAAGGTCGAGTCGAATACATATAATGGCGGTCATCCCGACCTTATGGATTGTGCGTTCGACTTCAAGTGTTCGTTTTACCGTATGTTCTCATTTGTCTGCTTTCACCAAGGTGACCAGACGTCCCGCTTTCAGAGCGCCTGTCCCTCATGCAAATTGAAATTCGTTTTGGACATGCATCGAAAATGTTCCTGAAAATATACATCTAGAACGAAGGAGTAGCCCAGACTGGGCTGTTGCACATGGATAACCCCCCCCCCCCCCTCCACAGCTTAAACTATAAGAGCTTGGTAAAAACTCATATTATGAAAAAGAGCATTCATTTTCGAATCTAAAGACGTACTTACAGTAATTTGCACCTCTGACAGCTTCAAGACGGTAAGATAACAGACGCTTACAGAGTTCCATGTCATCTTCCCTGTCGTGCAACACTCTGGTGATGTCGATTTGCAAGGTTTCCCAGGAGCATGGGAACTCGAAATTTCGGGATAGCCCCAATGTTCTCGGCTAAATTCAGATCGGGAGAATTCCCCGGGGCATTCCGCACTGACACTAAATCAATCCCCGCGTCATTCCGCAATAGCTTCCAAACACGGGGCTTCACCCTGCGAAAGAGACCCATCTGGGACCGAGAGGACCCATGAACGAGTAACGAATTCGGCTACGGCTTCAGGAGCTTCTCGAAACCTTAGCAGTCTGGTCAACTGACCGAGAAAGAGCACAAACAGGCTTACAAAAATTCGGGAAGAATGCATCGCGAACAAAACGAAAAGCAGACGATGAATACGGGGCGGAGCCGCGGTCACGTGACCTGGCCTTTCAAATACCCTTCCCTCCTGCTCGCAGCGGGATCCGCATCTCGCAAAGGGCGGGAAAGCGAAACAAAGCCTTGATTATCTGCGATGAAAATCGCGCGTGGAGAGTCGCTACCGCGCACTTTCGCTCCAGCCGTACGTAAAGGATTAAATCTTGTGATTCGTGTCGATCGAGGCGAGATTCTACCTGGCGACCCTTCATCATTTTCGCGTTGTTTTTCCAAATCGCGAGCCACAGTGTTACCAGAACTTCTCGTATCCTTCGGATACGAGAACGTCTTTTAAAGGAAAAAATCTGGGATGAAAGCCTCAACATACCTTGCGCATCGGGCGCAACCAACAACGCAAGGCAGAGCAGCATCCAAGTCCATCCCATCTGCAAAGCGGAAAGGGGGAAACGAAGAGACGAGGGGAGACACGGTGCGGATGCACGAACGAGTCGAGTGGAGGCTCGAGCGGAGTGGAGGTTCGAGCGGTCCCTCTCGTCCTGCGAAGGCGCGGTTGTGCAACGCCTTGATTCTAATTGTGAAACAAACGAGTCTTGACACGATTTCCTTCTCAGTGCTGCAAATTTCCTTCTCAGTGCCGATCCTTTTGTTGATAGCATGTTTGGGCGATGCCCTTCTGCGACCCGTCTCTTGTCGGAAAATCGCAGTCGAACACGAAGCTGACGAGATGTTGGCATGAAGAACCTTCGACTGCTTCTTAAAACAGATTCAAGGACCTTATCCTTTCCTTGCAGTGACCAGAGTAAGAAAAACACTGGGTAAAAAGGAGCGATATTTCGGTCACATTCAACATTGTTGGCCTATTACGGACATTTTGGCATCTTGCATCGAAGAGGCATTAGATTAAGTCGATACCGCGTCACCGATAGGGGCCCGGGCTCACGCGGAGGTCCAGGTTCGAATCCGACCGGCGACAGGTGGTATTCTCCCATGCCGACAGTTCACCCGGCTGCTTTCGGGTACTACCTGCTCTCCCTTAAGGCCACTCTGTGCTCCATTGTGAGGGGCTTGTGAGTTTGGGGCTTGGTGCACCTCAATAGTACCTCGAGGGAGGGCCTCGAAGTTACCACCACCTTCCCCGGGCCCGTGAAAACGGGATGCTTTACGACAGGAAGCGTGGGAAGGTGGGCCAATAACGTCAGGGATGTCCAATTAGAATTCCCTTTCCTCTACTCTGTGTTGCTGCCTGTGGCATTCTGTCTGTGCATCTCCGTCCTAGTCCACATTTTAATAATATTAATAAACAAATAAAAATATTAAGTTGACAAAACCGATAGTATAATTCTGGCCTTTCTCATCCCCATAAGTAGAAAAACCATCCGGATGTTGATCAGGGCTGCAATCCCCTTCTTTCCCCCTAGCGTTCCTTCCACTTGAGAGCTCTAATGCTTCTACCAGAAACTACGGCAAAAAAAGAGCAATGAGAAAACATTCTACCCAGGACATAAGAACATGGAAACCTTGACCGGCCTCCCGCAACTCAGCTCGGCATCCCCGACCCGCAACTCAGCATCACCGCAGGACCCGTGAAGAAAAATCGGACCTCCCCCCCCCCCCCCCCCCCCCCCCCCCCCCCC
>CAJPEV010006260.1:0-10885 GCA_905338385.1 Darwinula stevensoni
AAGCCAGAATTTGATTCTAGGGGGGTCGATTTTCATCTTCCCTTAGTACCTTAATATTGGCGCAGCATTTTGGTGTAAATCATAAAACCGATTAGGGGTTTTTCCATGGTAGGGACACATCCATTATTAATACCAGTACTGCGAGGGGTCAGCATAATTTATGGCCCCGCCCCACTTGCGTCGCTGGATTGTACATCTACTTCCTTCGGTAGAAAGAAGTGGTAGTCTTCTCTCGACCTAAGGAAAATGGAAGACAGAACCTGCGAACAAGTCTTTTTTACTGAAACTCCATTTGGATAGTCTACTCAATTTCGTACGTGGTCTTCAAAAATAATAAGGGCATATTTCTTCACGGGACTCCATGATCATATCTGGAAGATAGGCATGACAAATAAGGAACTGTCAAAGTTAATTGATTGCTATAATGAGGCAAGGCGAGACATTTGGGGACGTACAAAACTCTCTTGTGAGAGATGAGTCCTTGGGTAAGATGAGGGCACTTTTGTGCCCTCATCTCAAAGGGCACTTTTGTGCCCTTTGAGAAATGTGAGAACCCAATACTTCCATCTAGTGGCCTAGAGGAGAACTACAAACAGAACCGTATAGGCCTATAGGGTTCCGTATAAGCCCTTTAGGGAACCCTATAGCTCTTATAGGTCCTATAGGGAAGCCTATAGGTCCTATAGGGAACCCTATGAGTTTTATAGGGAACCCTACGGGTCCTATACAGAACCCTTTGGGTCCTATAGGGAACTCAAAGGCCTTATGGGGAACCCTTTAGGTTCTATAGGGGGATCTATAGGTTCTATAGGGAACTCTATAGGTTCAATAGGGGACTCTATAGGTTCCATAGGGAACTCTATAGGTCCCAAACTGAACTTTAGGGGGCATATAGGATCCTATAGGATTCCTTTAGGTTCCTATAGGATTCCTATATATTCCTTTAGGAATATATAGGAATCCTATAAGACATTTTCGTAAGGGGTGGCACCTCTGACACAAAGCTGATTCAGATCATCTGTTCGATTCTAGTTTCAGTTGAGACCTTGGTCCGACTTAAGTTTCACTATGCGTTTGTCGACTTCCATCACAAAGTAATCCCACCTGGAACTGAAACTGAACTGCGACGGGACTGCAGTTTTGAAATCAGCCATAATCTTTTTCTGGATGAAATATGATTTCTCTTCATATCTTATGACAGGAACTTAATATTTCCTCTTTCTAGCTCATGGTGGAATGCAATTGAGGGTCTCACAAATTGCGCGCTGCAATGAGCTGAGGGCTACGGCTTGCCCACAATCGACAATTACCTGTTTTAATTCTTCAACGCCTCGGAGTTTCATAATTGTAGAAAATATTACTGCAGTATACCCATTTAAAATGATAGATATAGATCGATAGGGGACTACTAAGCCTACACGGAAATTTCAAGAACGCCTGGCATTTCGTTCTTATAAGGTCATCAATTGCTCAAGAATTCACCATCTTGTTGAAAAACAATCTTTGCTCCTAATACTAAGCAAATATCTGGCAAAAAGATGCGAATATTGTTTTGCGAAAAAATGCAGACCCTGTTATTTTCTATGCACGAGGAAGTTGCAGGAAGGTTCATCCAAAACGAAATCCGGAACAGTAATGATTTGAATGCATAATTCGATTCTTGGGAAAACGGTCGTGGCCGTCGTTCTTCACGATCGATTCTTGGTCGTCTACTCGTTGCGACGCACAATTCAACAGCACTGCACACAATGTAAAGATAACATTGAATAGAAATGAGATATATCAAGTGGTTCCTTGTTCCCGGAATCCTTTCCTAGAAAAGGAACTTACTTCATCACCACTGGTGGTATTTAGTTCCCCTCTTCTCAATGGACTTTGTTGACTTGCTGCCCTTACTTCAAATGTAACCTGTTCAATATCAGGAGGGGAAGTAGAAGCTTCTGTCTCACTACTGAAGAAGGATACATCATCTCTGAGGTCTGGGGTGTACTCTGAGTCCACAGCAGCATACACGTTGTCAAGGGGCAACATATTCAGAGATGAGGAGGATCCAGAGGATGATGATCCTGACTTGTAGCTCCCCCTAAGAGATGACAACCGCTCTTTTATGCTTTTATCGTTTCCACAAGTTGATGAAAGCTTTGAGTTTGATCTCCTAGGTCTATATCAAGGAAGAAGCATGCTCTTTTTTTAAATCCAAAACTACAAATGTAATGTAGTGGTTCTCCTAAAGTGCTTCACACCAAACCAGAAAATATCTTAACCCAAACGACCAAATTTTCTTACCAGAGTTCTGCCTCTTAAGGTCCCTGAGCATAGCAACAAATTGATATTGGGACTGGATTACTCCATCCAGTTTCCCTTGGATTTGGTTCAAAGCGTCCTCAAGCTTCTGAACTTTGGTCATAATATCCATAGTGGACAATGTCTGAAATAAAAAATATCCGAAGAAGTCATAACCAAACTACTTTACCAGGAAGAAAAATCAGTAAAACATATTATGTCAATTGAAATGATACCTCTTGTGTTTGCTTTCCCTGCTCCTCATCTTCTTTAATAAGTTTGCTGGCCATTTTTTTCATGGTCTGGTCCCTCTTCTCCTTGGTTCTCTTCTGCTTTTCTTTCTTTGCTTCCTTAGACCTTAGGAGAGCAATCTCTCCCAATATCTTTTCCAATTCCTCCCTGTTGGCTAGGAGAGAATAGAAACAAGAACTCAATTCAAATAAAAATAGATGCACACAACCAAGACAGGCTAAATACTGCTGAAATTCAACACCTTATGAGTTTGAAATTGGTGAATAGGTTATATTTTCCCGTTCTTAAGAACTGTTTTCGAGCAATAGCTTTTATTTGTACATATTTCAAAAAATGTATTTTCTGTGTGCTATTGTTGTTATTATTAAACACATTGCGTACCAGACATTTTACCATAGAGTAGCGAGTGTAACTAGAGGTGACACTCCGAGGGGTAGGGGAGAGTCGAAATATTACAGAGACATCTGATGGCTTGTTGTCAACTACACTTCCATGAAGCGTGCTTCGTGGCAGCGGAATCGGGAAACAATCGTTCGGGGATTCGACCCAAAGGGATCCCTCAACGTAACACGCGTGTCTCGTTGAGTTGGCTGCTCGGTAGTGGAGGATCGACGGTGACATCTACGAATGCGACCCTGTCAATGAATGGAATTTGAGAGGAGTGTCGCCTCTAGTTTTACTCTTTATGATTTTACCCCGTCGATCCGCCGCTCTGACCTAAGCCTCAGTTACCCTAGCCTAAAGCTCAATGCCTACAAGGCTATGACTTTTTCGGATATAGGCTTGGCAAAAGGGCTCGCGAAAGGACTCAAAAAGTGAGATATTCGTGAGCAGTACGCTAAGTGTTAAGAAATTTTAGTTAGTGCTTTCTAATATAATGCATTTTCTATTAAGGCTCAAAGTCGTTATTTCCGCGGAGCCTCGTTACAATCAACAGATGATAATGAAGATAACCATAGAAGCAGTTGCTACCGAATCAATCGGCTGTCGTCTGACTGCAAACTGTCAATACGCCTTTGTTTGTAATATTGATTCTTGGAAGGAAAGGGCAGATACTTGCATGAATACTCATACTTAAACGTAATATTCCATACGGGCCCACCATCCAAGATAGACAAAAGTTTTTGTATTAGTCGATGAATTTCTTGTGCCAACATCATGAGCTTTGATCACAGTATCCAGTGAACTGGTTTGTAATCCCGTTTAAAAACTTTGCGGCATTCCACAATGTTACCGAGCCAATCCGTAAGACCATCTTCTTCAATTTTTTAATACTAATAGTTGCCAAATTGCAATTCGGGACAAATTTCTCAAATAACGGGGACACGAATGTAAAATTCAAATGAACTCCAATGGAAATTCATTTTGTGATCATCATTTCAAATTATTGGGATGGTTCATGCTCCCGACAAACTCACTTTTATCTCACAATTTCTGCATGCTTCTTTATGAACTTCATTAGGCTAATGCGATAGGAAACTGTAACTCATTTTGCGCTGTGTGATTGGAGACTAAATGGGGAGGAAGCGAGTTTTGAAGACAGACTAGAGCTGCAAAAAAGGAAAATGAAGGAAGATAATATAGTTTATCGTTTTCGTAGATGATACCGGTGTTTCTGTTGATTCACCGGATATTTCCCATCCTGAACTTGTTTCCCGCCTGAGAATGTTCTGAAGTGGGGAATGGGAATTCTGAAATACTGGATTTCCCATTCACTCCAGGACACGGTTCAAGTACTTTCTCCTGATAACGATAGAGAGAGAAATTCTAAAGAGAATACATTTCAGTCCTTTTGAACTCGGTGAAAGTGCCTGTGCATCAACAAAGCATGCAGAAGACTGAGGTAGTCTCTTTCCTCTGCGTACTTCTAGTCTCAGGTGGGATTTCTCTAATAATCTAGGTATGATTTAGCGAAGTGCGATTTAATTTTTTCCATCTATTGTCTAGTTCGCAATATCTGATTCCATAGGGGTGGTAAATCAAGAAGAGACTTTCGAGTGTCCCAGCGACGGGACTCATGCTGACCCAAATGCTTGCTGGATGTATTACGAATGTTTCGAGGGTGAAGCGACCTCATGCGAATGCCCGGGGGATTTGCTTTTCAATGATATCGAAATGTGGTGTGACTTTCCTGATGTTGTAGACTGCGGAGACAGACCTCACAGGCACAGTACAGTCAGTAAGAAATTTAATTTCTTCCATTCATCCGTTTGCGTATCCATGTAGTTGTACGAATTTCCCAACCGTTCAGGAAATTGCAGTGATATTTTGCTCAAACTTAGAAGGTTTTCAGTTTCACATATTAGCACTAATAGCAAGAAACTTATTTTTTAATGTGGCGTGCCAAAGTCGACCAGGGCTTTCCAAGACCCTCTAAATGTCAGCTCGCATAATTGGATGCCTATTACTGTATACTTTTTTTTTTACAGCTATCACCCTATACCCTAAAACCGATACTATCCTTGACCTCGGCAAAGTTGTCACTTCAATGTCCGAGAGCAGGTGTAAAAATGATTGAAATATGGGCCTCGGGCACCCTGACCTTTGGCGCTGGCCCTCCGTGCACAAATACACACTATATCAATTTAAATGGTCCCCATTACGGCTGTCTTCGTTGAAGTGCTAAGTGGAATGCATCAGCGGCGGTTCGAAACATAGACGCCGGTTGAGGGGAAACGAAAAAATTAAAATTAAATTAAAAGGAGCGTGCAGCACTCGACATTCTCGTGAAGGAAAACGTGACGGTATGTCGACGAGTATCATACGAGTGTGTATCATCATACGAGTATGTTGACTTCGAGTTGCATTCGGTGAGTCCGCATGTCAAGAAGCACTGTGTTTCAGGGTTCAGAAGGCATTGATGAACGGTCCCCATCCAGCACTGCGACGTATACGACCCGTAAAGATCGCCATCCTCTCCTTTTGGCATCCTCTTCTTTTGCCACAACGCAACCTCTAGCACGAGTCATGCGTCCGACACGGCCATCCAAAAGCTTAGCAGTTGTGAAATGAAACGCGTAAAAGAGTAAAAGTGTCTCATCGATGCTGCATGCTCACCTGACCTTTCTCCTTAGGTCTTTTATGCGTTTCACTCGCTGAAGAGGTAATTTAGTCGCAGATATGTTGACCGTTCTGATGTCGTTCAATGTCACGCGTTGGGTGCGACAGCCCAGGAAACTCTTCTTCATTGATTTAAGTGCGTGGGGATATACCTATTGGGATAACGTGGAGGAAGGATGCATTCCTGGAGTATCAGTTAAGTGACAGGGATAACAGGATTTACCTGGGCCCCTCCGGTTTTGAATAAACTTTGCGGACTTGTATGGTCTCCAAAGACTAATCTGCACTAATTTATTGCTTCCTAGGTCCAGTGGTTTTTTTTTTTCAAGTATTGCGTTTTGAATATTGCCAAAATAAAAGTGCCGATATATAATCTGCTGGTCATTTAAGTGTACATAAGTTTCGTCCTAATCGAAGTTGCGATGAAATTAAAGTCATTTTCAAGTTGTTTTAATTCCCTTTCCTGTCTCGCGAAGTTGTCACGGAAATGAAAATCAAATGGTTGCACCTTTATCCTTTCGTTTTGGAGAAAATGAAATTTCTTGTTTTTTAAGTTAACTTGACATTTACTTTTTTTCTTCATGGAAGCACTACATTTTAATATGGGATTTTCGTGTTAAACCTGAGAGGAATGCGCTAGATAAGTCACCCCGAACGTTCGTCGTATTCCAGGAACTCACGTCCTTCCTTTGATCGTGGACGTGATACAGGCTTCTCTCGCTTGATATGGGTTCTTTTTAAAAGGGATTCGCACTTGCACTTTTTTTTTACTACCAAAACTTCGGAAAGCACGGGGTGTGGTTCGCAGATACATGGTTTGAGTTTATTGAATTTTTGGTGCAAGAAAAAACCTCCAAGTGCGAACCTGTGTAAAGCGAGGGAAGCCTGTATTGCATTGTCCCTTACGCCAGTCGCAGCATTCCAAAGGAGGTCTGTAGCCGTCATGCCCAATTTCTATCAAATTTTCATAGCACGTTCTTCAAAGCGCAACATCTTCACAAAGTGAGTGCAGACTGCCGACTGACAGCTGAAGGGTTGCACGTAGCGCAACGTAGTCACTGCCATATGAGGCTCAGCACATGCCCTCCTGCAAAGCACATACACTCTTAGAAAATTCCGAGCGTTTGGGGAGTAAGAAGTGAGCACACCGTGAGCTTTTCAAATTTACTCTCTTATTACTCAACAAATGCTCCCTCATCGCTCGTATTGAAGTGAACACCTTCAAGTTCTTCGCCAGGCCCCTAGATGGCGGTAAGGGTCTCGCTTTTCGCACAGTACACAAAAGTTCCCTTCTCTCTTTCCCTGGAATCGTCCCTTGCAGGATTGTTTAGTACCTTGCCATATGTCTCGCCTAGTCTCATTATAGGAATCAATANCATATGTCTCGCCTAGTCTCATTATAGGAATCAATAAACACGGAGACTTCATCATTTGTTATCCACATATTCAAGCCATATTCATGGAGTCCAGGCCATAAACAAGCTCATATTCCTATTGAGAACCCCCTTGGAACTCGTATGATTTTATCCGCATAGGAAACCTAGAATATGCAGTGTTCGTGAACTTCATTCAGTAAGACCTCAATGAAATGAGGTAATAAGGGACCGATATCCCGAATACTCCACAGAACCTATAAGAGGTGATCCAACCTCTGACGTGTACTGTAATCAGTACAGTCAGAGGTAGGTCAACACCTATGCGAAAACGAAAGCGACACACAATATATGTGAGAATTTTCTGATTTGCATGACATCCCTATCACTTTCTGAGGGGAGCGTTTTTACTCACAGAGGAGGAGAGCAATTTTACTTCTTGGTGATGGAGTGAATTCGCTCCTTTCCCAGAATGAAAGGGGGTGAAACTGGAGTTAGCTATTTTACTCTATTTTTTGAGAAAAATCGCTCCCCTTTTTCTGAGTGTAGAGTGCGGGCATGCTAGAGGTTCATCACCGTTCCTATGATTTGTCGCATGATGCGTCGTAACGAGTCTGGAATCAATTTTCATCTAATCGAAACTCAGGGCGTACAGTTTATCGAAATCATCCATGATATGGCCTTGATGCGCCATAAGATTGAGGACTTCATGCTGAAGTCCCGGAACACATTTTATGAGTTTGCTGAACCAGGTGGGCAAAGCGATCAACGCAAGAAGTGGGACTTAGAGTTGTTCCCGAACGTACGTGAAAGCTGATGTGTGGGATCGACTGAGGAACCTCTGTCCGGACTCGACAGGTTGTTCCATGCAGACGACTGGTTGCACGGACGTTTCGTATCGCAAAGGAGAGGGATGTGACGGTCTCGACGGCCTTTCCCGTCGGACCACCCTTCCGGAGTGCCGAATCCGGAACGTTAAGGTACCGGCGAGGTCCGCCCTCCAGTCCACAGACTGGATGCCGACACCCAGGATAATTGTAGCCGTACGGGAGGCTCTGGGAACGGGGTGGACCGAACGAAACTCACGAGAGCAGATAGGGGACTTCGGCTAAACTTTAAAGCGAGCCACTGGTTTCGACAGCACGACAACGGAATCTCTTTACCAGACCGATCGGGGAAAGCCGGCCCGTCGCACGACAAAGGAATTTGACAGTACAGAAAGCTATGACGCATCAGCGAAATACAACAGATATGCAAAAGGCGCGGACGCCTGACGCGAACGCAGACAGGAGGGGTAATACCCAAGCCTACCGCCTGGATGGGGATTCGGCACGAGGGCTAGGAAGGTAAAGAACCTCGTTTCCTCGATTTGCGAATGCAGTCCGTAGTTCCTCGAATCAGTTTTTTTTTTTTATATAAACATAGGAGCTAAATGTATGGTGGGCCCCGCATGCGGTGGACCAACGCATGACCCCCGCCCACCATGGTGAGATCCTCCCAACCCCAGGGCTGGCAGAGTGCAAGACCCTGGTGGAGCTGATGTCGTAGCCATGGGAAGGTGTCCCATGGCTAAAGTGCGTCGACGTGTCTGGAAACCAGATCCGTTTTCGCGCCTGGATCCCTCCCGTTTTCAGGTTTTCGCTTTTACATTTTAGATATATCCAAAGACAGAGCGGTCTTTTACTGAGAATCAACCTATACGTTAATAGGTCAGTGAGTCGGGGCTGGTTAACTTTAGGTCCACTTGTTCAAGAGGTTAAGAGATTTGTGCCTTAGCCATTACATGAATTTATTTTAGTGCCCTAGGAGGTGGCCCGCAGGCCATCGCTTTGGGCACCCTTGATCTAGTGTATTTACGGTTTTTAATTGAACATTAACATTTACATCCTATCGGAAGTGAGTTAGGGGATAGAAGCCTCATTGGCAGGAAAGATGTTTCCAGGTGCCAGCTGGCCGGAAGGGCCTTATCAGGCGCCCTGGTGACAAGCGATAGGGCGGGGGATTATGAGAAGTCTGTGCAGAGCTATTCCTAAGGTTCATGTAAAGGGGAAGTGAAAGGTGATGTATGATCAGGCCGCAAGGTAAGGAGTAGGAGATGATCGGAATTTTTTTTTGCTGATAAAGGGAGAGTGTAAGTGGAGCTCGCGCGGCAGAGAAAAAGCACTGCCGTCGCGAGATGTTAAGGGGCGTTAAAAAGAGGAAGAAGGCAAGGGATCTGCGGCGTGGAAATGTTTTGTTGGTGGTTCAGGAGGACGAGGCCGTCCCGACGCGAAACTCACGGCAGGAACCTTCATGCTCCGAGTATCCGGGGAGGCACCGGCAGCATCGAGAGCCCGGTTCGCCGAGACAGTCGGAATTCTTGGGGATGCAGCTGCCATTCCCCGGGACGCAGGACTCCCCGAGACGGGCTCCTCCTTCCCCTGCAAATCCCGAACGACTTCTTAAGGGAAGAAAAAGTGTGAAAAATGTGATGACCTCGACACGCTGCGAGATCGTCAGATACCGTGTGGTACGAATCGTTTAAGCGGGCAGGTTCTAGCGAGCGTCAGATTCCACTGTACCGATTTCTAACGCTTGCTATGCACTCTTAGTTATTTGCATCTTCGATCGGTGGGAACGGGTATCATCTTTTTGCAGGGATTTAGAGAGAATTATCCGTAGAACCGAGAAACGACGTGTTCGAGGGAAGTCCTGCATTTTAACCACATTCCAACATGACGTCCTAGCTTCTCGGTCTGATTCGGGCTCCTTTTTTTGGCGGTTTCCGTGTTTTCAGAGGAGTAAGAACAGAATCATCGAAAACTTTTCAGGACCAAAGCCGACCGTGATGCGAAAAACACACGAGACAGCCCTTTGTATTTCGAATAAAAGATACGTCATCGGAAGAAGAGGAAATTAAAGGTCGAGGCAAGCTTGGAATAGCGTCTCCACCCACAATTACGCCAGCGCCCGCTTGGTACATATTTAACCCATACAAACCGTTACCCCCTCGTTCACCTAAATAAAAAAATAAAGCAGGATCTTGAGAAGAGATAAGACTTAAGAGTAAGACGTAAGAACGAAGACTTAGGGAATCCGAGGTGAAAGTTCCCCCTGGCACCAGCACGATGTGGGATGCTTTGCAACTGAAGTTTCAAGGGAATACGATCCCAAAGACTCGGCCGGATTCATTACAGGGACCTTAAGATCCTTGTACGAGATTTATGTTCCGCCAAAAATCACTGCACGAAAGTCGGCTGATGCTTTCGAGCGTGCCACGTCAGCAGGAGAGTCTCTTTTTGGCGCGCAAACGTGCAGTCTCTAGTTTCACCTGATTACTTTTTTTTTCCTTGCATGCTGGCTCCAACGTTTCGGATACTTTCCGGTTTCTTGGATTAAAGGCGAATCTACTATTCAGCCCCTTGGGAATCTCTCTGTCGTTTTCTCTGTAACGGTGTCTCTCTCCAATTGAATATAGTTGTACTGTGTTCATAGCCCGGATACGGGAAATTTAGATTTCCTTGGTTGACGTGAGATGGCGCCTCTGGCGCCGCGTTGTTTACTACACCCAAACCGGTGATCTTTCATCATGTCTGTCGCTGATATGTCGAGGAAGGATGGGTCCCCCGTGTACCACCCTTAAGATCGTAATCAGGAATGTCTTCCCCTTTACCCTGGGAAACGCTGTCTCGGAGCTAAGCGCGGGGGAATAGTGCACATCCCCTAGGGAGGTAGAACCCCGCGGGCTTGACTACCCGAGCGTGCCCGCCTCAAACTTCCCTTCGCGCACCCCAACTAACTCTCAGCTCTTACTTTCGCACGCGGACACCTGATAAGGCCCTTCCGGCCAGCTGGATCCGCAAACGCCTCATGATCTTCGTGGCATCTGTCCTTAACCCTTCCGATAGGATGTAAATATAATATCGACTTAAATAAAA
>CAJPEV010006262.1:0-10874 GCA_905338385.1 Darwinula stevensoni
CAGGTTGTGTGTGCTTCGCCTGTGCTTGAAGAAATAGTTTTTTGAACTCCTCCTCTTTTAGACTGGGTCCCACAGGGAGTGAATAATGTTTTTTTCCAACATCGGGGTAATTTTGCTGACAGTAATCCTTGGTTGCTTTTTTGAAGGGTTCCAATGTGCCAGCCCCTGTTCGTACCTAATCAAAATGTATTAATTATTAAACTTCATTGTTATTATTACTGTAATTAGCGTAATAATCGTAATTAGCAGTTACTGTTGTATGTGAGGACAGTAGTACTAGGCAGTTCTGTTACCAGTATTCGCGCATTTTTCCGTTTCCGACATTTTCTCTCTCAGGTAAGTGATTATTGCACAAGACAATCCGGCAACATTGGCCTAGCACTTCATGTGTCCTTTTACCTCTTTCAAACAACCAAAACACTAAACGTCTTTGGACCCTTGTTGATCTTTCAAATTTCTAGGTAATCTATGAACGGGATCCTATTAGGCGTTCTCACATGCCAGGGAAAAGAGTGCAATAATAATCCACATCACACTAACACGTGATACTCCATATGCCAATAATTTTTCCTTAAATATTATTATTCAACAAATCTACCGTTAAAAAAATTCACGTGGACTCGATGCGTGATTGGTTAACAGTCATGAATGTCGGTAGGCCTGCACAATGACACTATCAAGTACCAGGCAGATTGCAAGGCCTCTCTCTCATGCAGACTATTTAAAACAAATCCGGGATTTTTATGACTCTTAATGATTGATCTGAGGGACACCGGATAGGTGGTATGAAAGCCTACTCAGCAGGGGTTTTCGCTTGATTTGGGAGGAAGTAACTCTTTCCAGACAAAAATGTCGGCTGGGTAAAGGTTGAGTATGATGTGGTCGCCATGATGATAACTTATATACGCAAGGCCGAAACGTGATACTTTTCCATTGGTCCATCTGTCGAAACCACTCAATTGTTGTTGCCTTGAAAGTAAATTTAGTGTGCTGTTTTCCGAAGAGTCCTCAAACATCAATTTATTACCTATCTTGGGAATATCACCCATAACTGGTATTTGATGACTTGCATAGACTTCCCTTATAGCAAATAATTGTTGAGGATAAGAACTAAACGGTTATTTTCCTGCAACTTTCCTTCCTATCCACCGCGATAGTTGCGTGCTGTTCATCTTTCAGTTCATTTGCTTCTCTCATGGGAAAATGTATCCCTAGCAACTTAAATATTCCTTGCTTCTTCTGGCAATTTTTCATATAGGACCTAACTAAAATGAAATTGACAACAAATTCACCCTCTCTTACAGATGTTCATATCCTGTCCTTCGCTGAGGTCCGTTATTAGACGATGCCCTTGACATACGATGACTATTCAAAAAGTTTCGAGACTGCTGCTCTAGGGGAAAAATATTTTATTTATATGGGTTTCGGCTTAATCTCCTTCGAAGTACGCTCCTCCTGCAGCCACACACTTCTCCCAACGTTTCTGTCATTGTCGGAAGCACCTCTGATAAGCAATTTGTCGAATCGCTGAAAGCTGCTCAGTCGCATTTTGCTTCATGGTTTCCACATCATAAAATCTTGTTTTCAAGGCTTTCTTCAGTTGAGGGAAGAGAAAAAAACACATGGGACAATTTCAAGTGAATACGGAGGCAGCTGCGCTTGTGGCATATAGTGTTTGGCTAATAATTGTTTCACAAGATGTTCTGAGTGGGCAGGCGCGTTGTAGTGTTGAAGCATCCGAGATTCGGACAACCGCTCCACGACAACGCGCCTGCCCACTCAGAACATCTTGTGAAGCAATTATTAGCCAAGCACCATATGCCACAAGTGCAGCTGCCTCCGTATTCACTTGAAATTGTCCCATGTGTTTTTTTTCTCTTCCCTCAACTGAAGAAAGCCTTGAAAACAAGATTTTATGATGTGGAAACCATGAAGCAAAATGCGACTGAGCAGCTTTCAGCGATTCGACAAATTGCTTATCAGAGGTGCTTCCAACAATGACAGAAACGTTGGGAGAAGTGTGTGGCTGCAGGAGGAGCGTACTTCGAAGGAGATTAAGCCGAAACCCATATAAATAAAATATTTTTCCCCTAGAGCAACAGTCTCGAAACTTTTTCAACAGACCTCGTATATAGCCGGGAGAAATACTTTGTGTCAAGGGAATTACATTGAGAAATTTCAGGCACGTCAGGAAATTGACTTGTAAGATCAGACTGGAAGGAATTCCCTCTTACTTTATATGGGTTTATCTTGTTCAAGATTTCATTATGGAATCAATTCCCTTGAGTGAATCAATTCAATGAATGTTGTACTGACCTGGAGGTGGTCTCGGATATCGACTTCTTTGCTGCTCCTGAACCTTGCGGGAGAAGCAACATTGCAAAGACTGGCACAGAAGTCGCAAGCCTCCATATCCTGTATTAATAATAAAGTCAGTTCATCCGTTTACATAACAGAGGTAATTTTCCAAGAGATCACATCCGCGACCATGAAGGTCTGCAGGAAAGTCCATGTCTTTTCATCGATTGCTATAATGAAGAGAATCGCTGCTTGCCATCAGTGTCCTTTGGAAATACTATTGAACCACTAGAAGCTAGTACTTAAAGTACTTGTTTTATATGAAAAAATACGTCATACTTGGATGAATCAAACTTCCCTGAAAATCTGTAACTCAAAATATTGAAATATAAGCACTAAAATCGAAAAAGTTCAAAAGTCTGCCTCATCGTTCGATAATATGTTATGGAATCGACAAGGAGTCATTATTTTGGATTATCTGGAGTCTGTATTCATGTCGTCAAATAAATCCTCCTGGAATGCTCTTTCATATGACGTATGTGACATCTTTTTCAAGACTATCACATTGGTGGGGGCCGTGTCAACAGACCTATGACGTCAAACTTCACTAAAATTACAAGAAATCGGATATTCGGCTCTCATGTTCGACATGTGGGGATGACGAGAGCAAAATAATTCTGATATCATGAAACTGCCAGAAGTGGACTCCTAGCACTGAATTTTGGTTTTGTGATGTTGACTCCTGCAAAAGTTGATTGGGTGGTGAAATTCTAAGAAATTAGTACACTTGAAAGCATATAATAAAGGTTTATTAAAACCCTTATTTTCATAGCAATAATTGAATTCTACACCTTCAGATCTTTCATATGAATCATTACACGCATTTCTCGCAGGCGTAGTTTGAGTTATGGAATTCGCCCGAGGTGTCACCCACGTCTGTAAACCAATACTTCCGAAAACCGTAGCTTATTCATGAACGGGAATAAAAATAATATATTTCGGATTTTAGAGTTTCATGTTAGACCTATTGACACTAAATATTTTCAAAATTTCCTAAGATGGTCTAGGGTCATCCCACGATTTGTTGGTATGGAAGGACCTATGTCGGAATTTCCCTGAAATCTGCATTGTAGCATTTTTCCTGTTCCCTCCAGTTTTGTCGAATGATGTATATGTATGAGTACCACAGACCCACGCGTTAGTCCCTGGGTAGGTCTGGGCTAACAACATCAGCCTCTCTAAAATGTGCTTCTAGAGCACGTACCTCCAAAGTCGGAGTATTCCTCGAGTCAACAACCTAAAAGCTTTTTCCGTTCCTGTTTCTTCGAAGAACGTGTTTGCGTATGAGAGTGCCGTAGGCCTAAGCATCCATCCTTGGGTTTGGGCTAGGCTTACAAAATCATACCCACCTCCACATGTGTCCCGAGGGCATGTTCCATTCAAAATTGGAATTTTCTATAGTCAACAACCTAACAGTCATTCATGGTTGTTCATGCTTCACATGGTTATGATGAGCGTTAGTCAGTCAATCACTCAGTTGGGATCGCATACATACAGGGTGGGCCGAATAAAAGGTTACGCTCAAAGTTCCATGTTAAAAATAAAAACAACAATATATTGAAACAACAATTCATTGAAATAACATATTTCCAAGTATATTTTCCCTTACGTTACTATCACATTCCAAATATAAACTTAAGTAAATGATTATATTTATAACGTAAGTTGCTGTTAAGTGTAACCTTACTTTTGGCCCACCCTGTATATATATCTTTTCCTTTATATACTTGAAATGTTCATAACATAATTCAAATGTTTACCTTCTCGGGACTAATACAGGGACGATGGGAATAGTCACCCGACGCTGAATCTGGGCATTCCTCGAACTTGACGCTGTGAAAAGATTATAAGTGCATCACAGCAAGATTGGAACTTCAGAAGTCGTCTCTACGGATGTAACAAGAGAGTGCGTTCGACAAACATAGATTTCACTATAAAAACTACAGACGATTTAAGTCGAAATTGCAAATTTGTAAAACAAGAATTGTCTGCATCGGAGTTCCAGTTTGAGAAACATCGCCTAAGAATTTATTTGGGAAAATAGACGGCAAATTTGTCATTTTAAGGATAGTTTATCGGGTGAAGGCGTCGAAAGCTTCAACTGGAGCTATGTAACAGGGGAACATTTCCCTTTATATTTACTTGGTGTTTGGGTAAGATTTCAGTATCATAGTTGAGTTTAAAAATTTTGAATTTAGACTATTGGTATTCTCAGATATCCCCATGTGTCGAGAGAAAGAGCAAGTATCTCATTTCGATGAAGTGCGTTCCTCTTTCTGGGGCATCGATAAAACAGTTTACTAATTTGACTTATTTTCTATTACACGAAGAAAACTATGTTCGAAAATTTGGAATTTTCACCTTTTTGTCTTTCTTCATCGAGTTTAAGTAAATATGCCATGAAGCACTTACAGTAGTATGAGGAATGTCATTAGGAAGGTGTGCTTCAGACATTTTTTCGACCATGTATGGTTAGTTGTGGGAGCAAGAAAAAAGTGTTTCCTTCATGAAAGTTACACTTTTGAAAAACTCCCATTTTCTTAAGTAGAGCAATATAGTCATACTAGCCCGAAGGGCAAACAAACCCGCTATTGTCGCGCCATCGGGCCCCTTGGAATGTGTACCGAGAGGGAACAAAATAATATATTTTTATTATAGTTTATTGTGTGCCTAACTTCAAATATTGTCATAATCTGCCCTGAGGGATCATATTTGAAAAGTACGACATGTTCTAAGCAATCGAACAGGTATTTCTCCTCCAAGTTTTAACTTTCTTTAGTTTTCTCCTTAGTCGAATCAAAAAAGTTTCCTTAAAAACCACTTCTTTCTATTTAAAAAATGTGCCTTCAAGGGATTTAGATAAAATTCACCATTTTTAATGAAGTCAATACTCGCAGAATTACGTGCATACCAAGTTTCAGCCTTTTCGTATGCTCTCTTTGCTGTTGCAAAAATATGTTTTGAAAAGCTGACACAGCCAAATGCTGTGCCCTGGGAGTATGCACCAAGAGACTTAAATTTTTTCTGAAATCACCATCACCTTAGTCATTGCTGTGCCAAGTTTCACATTTCCATCTCTATACACTTCCGTGGACAAAAAAAAGTTATTTTTAAAACGTCACCCCCTAAAATTATGCCCCAGGGCATATATCCAAAACTAGGCATTTTTCCTAAACTCAGAGTCTGTGTACGGCCATGTCACGTTCCAGCTTACCCTGTTTATCTGTTAGAATGAAGCAAAAAATATTGGAAAATATTTCCCCATAAATTTGTGCACCCAGGGCATTCATCTCCATTCTGAATTTTTTGGGGGAATGATTTTTTTCAATTGGTCATGACAGCCATTCCATGGCACCCATGGACTCAAAACCATGCATCTTTGGAAAGGGCTTGGATTGAGCTTTAATTTGCCTTTTTTTGAACCTGCTAGCTTCAATAGTTCCTGGTTTAGGCCAGTTTAAAAAGTGGACAGGATTTTTTTTGCGCCACCCTGTATATTGGGTCTAAACAAAAGTTATGTCGGTTTTTCGAGGGTCGATTATTTATGTTTCCCATATGCGACCTAAACTCCACACACTTGTAAAAACTAGTTGTATGTTTGGTTATATATTTGGTTGTATAATTGAAAAAATCTGCCACTAAAATGGGTGCCCCCAGGGCATGTACCCCCAAAGTCGAATTTTTTCTGAACTCTGCATCCCAAAAGGTATAAATGTTCCAAGATTCAGATNAAAGAAAAAAAAATCGTTAAAACCCATTAGGGCACTTTTTTCAGTCCCATTTTCTGATTTTTTTTTAATCCAACGAAACCGAGACAGAAAATTTAAGCTTCCCTCAGAAGTACCTGTTTATTGGCTGGGTAGAGGAAAAATCCTAATTTTGAAATATGCCTCATTAGCGTAGAATATTGGAGGGAAGTATTTCAAAAGGTATTCTCCATCCTTACAAAAAGGGACACAAGAAAAGGTTTCAAGTTTGACACACAGAATCACAGAGGTAATGATTTTGATAAAAAATCAAGACTTTCGACCCCATATGTCACGCATTTCAATGGGGACGTGCTTTAAATACGTGTTTCCCATTTCGGAAAAATGAATGAATTAATGACTATCCAAGGTAATAGAGCGCCGAAGGCGCGACAATAGCGAGTTTGTTTGCCCGAAGGGCAAACAAACTCGCTAGTAAGTAATATATATCGACGATCGTGACTGACTGACTGACGCTAATTCTAACCATGTTCCAGAAAGGTTAGAAATCTGAAACTAGGTACACATGTACCTTTTGGGGTGCAGAGTTCAGAAAAAATCTGACATTGGAGGTACATGCCCTGGGAGTACACATTTTGGGAGGAGAAGTTTTTTAAAAATATATATCGTGACGGATAAGGATGTCATAGAGAGATGCGAATGCATGTCTCCATTTCGGTGGTGTAGTGGTAGGACATCTGACCGGTAAGCGTGAGGCCCGGGTTCAATTGAGCTGGTGTGGAAAGATGAAACTTGGTACAGAACTACCTATTGGGATGCTGCGTGCAGAAAAATTCAGACTTTGGAAGTAAATGCCCAGAGGGCAGAAATTTCAAAGGGAGATATTTTCAAATAATTTGTATGCATCAGTTTAACTGATGAACATGGAAAGCTGAAACATTGCATGAATGTGACTACTGAGACAAGGAGTTAAAGCAAAATGTTAAGTCTCGATACATCTCCTGGGGAATGTTTTCGAGGGGCTATGTCTAAAAAAAAAATTGTTGTGGCGAATTGGACAGAAATAGAAAGGTGAAACTTGGCACACGTATGAGTGACATGATATTATTATTGAGTTGGGGGAGTATTTAGATTTCATGGTGCATCCCCTCCTGGCATAGCTTATGGGTGCGTAGGCTTTTCCAAACATGTTTTTCCACCAGGGAATCGGGCAAGCTTATAATATTGAAACTTTGTGAGCGTGTAGTTCTCTGAGGATTGATTTCGGTAAAAAAAAGGGGAACTTCTCGGTTAAAACGCCTGAGCGCACATATACTGTATTGCAAAAGGCGTATTTTCTCGATCCAGCAAAACAGAGGGAGCTAGAAAGTTTAAACTTGCCAAAGAAGATCTTGATGGATAGTTGAGTAAATAAAAATTCTACTTTTATTATATGAGGGTCAGTCAACTGAAAACAGGACATGATTTTCTTTTCTCCAAAACATCTTCGCAACCGTATTTTTTCATGTGCCGTTTTCTTTTTCGGCATGTTCCCTAAGGGCATGCGCAGCTTTTTTTCTCTGCACTTTTTTACAGCATGAGATTCTTTCAAAGATGGCCTCCGAGGTATTGGTTTGCACCATGGAAGAGATATGTTCTGTGATACCATTGAGTATCAGATACCATGTTACCATTGATACCTCTTCAGGTATCAATGCTTCTTACCTTTAATTGCAGTTTCCTCACGAACTGTTCGTTAAATGGTTTGCTATATGCTTATTAATGGAATATTAAATCAAGGTCACCAATTAAGACAGTTTCTGTCTTGTTTCATTTTACGCCTCAATTCGTGTCTCGCTCCCAGATAAATGAATCAATCCGCCCCATGTTCCATGCGCCACATGGAATTCATACATTTCTTGCCAATTTGTTAGACTTACGAACATTTAGGAGACATCATTCGCTATACTTCATCACAATAAACAGGAAGCCTTTCCGCCCTTAATTCATCTCGCGAAATGCATAACTTTCCCAAGAAGGTTGGTCGACGAGTAAAGCAGCCATTACATGCAATGCTTGTCGAATTAATGTTCCTGGTCAGCCAATAAATCGGACTTCCAATGCTGTCAAGTCGAAGGTCGGGCGTTCAGCTAAGTGTTCACTGTTATGACTATTGCAGGATCAAAAACTTCTGGTGAGGTTGTCACTGCTGCAACGATGTACTGAAAGCTGACAACAGCCTGGAAGACCAATGTCAAGTGCCAATTGTTGAAAAACGTGTTTCACCATGTTGGTTTCAAGACTGCACCCAAGGTAAAGAATTGTTTGCTTCCACGAAGACACATGAAGGCTTGGCTTGGTATAGTTCTCAATTAGAAGAATTTGATGGTAGACCACTGAGAAAGCGTCATTTGGTTAGACGAGAGCAAGATGACCCGATTTGGACGGAAATGGAGCCGGACACTACCAGAAGTATCAATACAAACTCATCATCAACCATTGTGATGAATTTCTGAAAGTTTAGGGGTTACAAGACTACTAAATGAAGTCAGGAATCTGTGTGGAGTGGATGATGGACTCACCGATTGATTTTCCTGTCACTTTCCTGGAAGTAACAGAACCATCAACTATTGCCAGCTCGATGAGGATCAAATCATCTTCCAAAAGGACGATAACATAAGGCACCCTGTCAAAAGCATTGTAATTGGCTCAGAAATGAATTATAAGAAACCCTAAATTGTTGCTGAATTCATTTGGACACAGGTCCAAGCCAATAATAGTGTCATTCACTTATCAGATTGTGTCAACACGATTGAAGTCACTCCTTGGAGAGTTGCTGCAACGCTAAACGGTAACAAAAAGTAAAGTGGAATATATTAGTGATAATGGTTAGAAGCTAAAAGGATAGAAATTGTCCTAATGGGTGACTTTCATTCAGTCTTCTATTGCTCAGGACACTCGTATAACGAATCAATCAACTTTCAGCTTGTCTAGTAAAAGATCAGAAGCATTGCTACCTAAAAAATTGCTACTTGTTTCGAATACTCTATCTACTTGGAAAACTATGGAAGCCCAAAGTCTAAAGTAGGAAACACTAGGACAGTTTATGGTGTCAGTGTATTTCAGAAGACCCTTTCAGTCCCTTCCCTGATTAAAACCTACTATCATATCCTATCAGATCCTGAATGGATCAGACAATAGGTATTGTTTGAAGGTGCTCTCAAATCCTACCAGAAAACCCAGGATTTCTACATGTAGGATCATATGAAGTTCGTTTTATACCATGGAGAATCTCGAGAACTACAAGCTTGAGAGAATATTTTAGAACTTCACCTGCAGTGCTCACCGATGGGCACGAAAAGAGAATAATCAAATGGGCGCTGCGATTGGAGAAAATGTGTCAACCTCCTCGAGTTAAAGTTGGTATGAAAATAACTGCATTAGTCATTCGCATTTGCTTTCAAGTCCCTTGTCTAATTGAAATAATTTTATCGTGTCGTGTCCTGTCATGTATAAAAGGGTTTAAATGGAAAAATATTTCAATTTCCATTAAATGTTCCATATATGCTTGTGTTATCTCAATGAATACCAAGAAGAAAATTTCTTGTTTTTGTTATCCTTTGCATTGTTTAAGTTTTCCAATTGTAGCACAATAACTGCTCGGCATCACGTACAATAGTCTTGTCTAGCTTGTCTTACAATAAGCAATTATTTTAAGAGACAATTTTCGAAAACTTTGTTCTCATAGCTCGTACAAATGACGTACTGGTTGGTTCTGCTCGCGAAATTGAAACGTGTACTTGATGCCTTGATGATTGACCAATGAATAAGGGAGATACAGCGAACAATTTCCTGATAATTGAGATGACTTTTCTAAACAAAATATCCATATATATGACGCTACCTCGTGTCTGTCTCCATAAAGAGGAAAATTAGCCATACCATCATTGGAAGGTTGCACAGATTCTATCATCTTTTTTTTTCAACTCACGATGCAGTTGTCCCACTTGCTACTTCCTCATGTGATAAAATCGGTGGTTCCTCATTCTCCTCTGGAAGCTCGAGAGTTTTTGGAGGTTCCTTCACAACTGTCTGTGTTTCACTTGCATTCCGTCCTTTCGCAGGTTCTGGAACCTGCGCTTTATGGGTCTTCCTTCTCCCTGGCAAGACAGTAAAAGCCTTCACTCAAAGTTCAGGGCCAGTAAAATCACCAAGTGAGACAGACACTCGTATCATGCCGGCAATTAGTATGCATTTATGAGGCTGAGTTCAATGCTCCTCCAATAACGATCTCACACAAAACTTTTGATGTGTCGAAGTGAAACATTTTGTACTCGTCTGGTCATTTGGACAAACTTTTCCTGTTTTTTTTTAGGACGAAAATGCGTTTTCACATATTTCGGACTCCTGAACGAGCTTCATGGAGGCCTAAGGAGCTTTTCAGGGCCAGAAGTATGTCGACATTCTGAGGAAGGGATGGCGGGGTGTCAATTTAACAAAATTTCAGCCAAAGAAGTTCCAAGGGTGGAAAAAAAGCCCTCAAAGAAAATGTATTCATGCGAACTCCTAAGCCTTTCCCTCCTCTTTTCGACTTTCCCTTTTTTAATTCAACGGTATTACGTAAAAACTCCCAACAAAATTTGTTCATGTTTTGTAGCGAAGGCAGAGCGTATACATTGCATTTCTAAGTACTATATATATATACAGGGCGTTTCATTTAAATTGTACATCTTTGAACTCTCATATCTCTGAGAGGACGCAACCGTTCTTTACGAAATTTTACCACAATATAGAGCAAATTAGACAAATTAGATCAATAGACCTTTGCCG
>CAJPEV010006264.1:0-10860 GCA_905338385.1 Darwinula stevensoni
GAAAATAATTATTAAATTCATTCACGCAATTTCCTCTTCATGATGCGCGATCGCAGCCTCATAACCTCAGAACCTCATAGGTTCTCCATCCCCGCTGCATTGCGTACTCACGCACTTCGCTCCCTCTCCTCACGCGCCTCCCTCATGCCGAATCCCCTCAAACAAGGGGACGTGGAGCCAGCCACGCTCTGCCGTTTGCCAGACTTGCTGGCGGTTCCCTTTCCCTGTGTATCCGTTCCCCTTCCTTTCCCACGCTCAGGTTGGATTGAGAACACTATAATACGGAGTCCAAGTTCCGTGCAGGAGCAGACGACTTCAGCGCTACCCTGTTTGGCCGTGGACGGAGAATTTGAATTCAATAAACAATGCCACGTACTCCTGTACTCAACAATGGGCCTTGGGTGGCTGCCTCGCTTCTCCCTCCTTCATCTCAAAAACGTTTCAGTTTACGAAAAATTCTGCTCGAACAAGATTTGTAATATTGATTCTGCCCTAGTTGCTGGTATAATTATTTGGGGGGCTTCTTGACCATATTTAAGTGAGATAAACGCACGCAAAGGATGTCTATTTGGTTGAGTATTAGACTAAAATGAGAACGTACAGCTTTAACATTTATACGACCCGTTTAGGTGGATTCTAGACTACAAATCTTGTCAGAAAGTGATTTTTCGTCAAGCATGTCACTGTCAAGATGTAGGGGGGGGGGGAGAGGGACGAATTCTGACGGAAAGGGAGATGCATGATAGAGGCATTATCCTTTGCATACGTTTATACTTAAATAACATCAAATAACCAAAATAAATTATAACATTGGCTAGGGCAGACTCTGGACTACAAGTCTTGTTTGGGCAGAATTTTTCGTAAACCTAAACATTTTCGAGATAAAGCAGAGAGAAGCGAGGCAGCCGACAAGAATGCTTAGAAAAAATGAAATTCTTGACGTGAATTCGAAACTAATTCTGGTCATAAACTCAACTCCGCAATGATTTTGGCACTCAAAATAATGTAGGTTTTAGTTAAGCCCACTTCTTACCACCAGAACTTTATTTTAGTTAACGTCTCTGACGGGATTTAGATCTGCCTTTTAGTCTAGTTTTCGCCAATCGTTTCGCAATTCGAAACGCGCCAAACAACTAAACTCACCTCTGATCAGATCCTGATCTAGAACTTCTTTCTCAAAGAGGTAAATGTGGTTTCACGTTTTTATTTTAAAATTCGTTTCTGAATCCTTCTATAGCAATTTAAACTTCATAAGATTTTCAATATAAGTTTTTATCATACTTCTGCAGGACAATATTTACGAACATTTGTAAATTACTGCTTCCTTCATCGTATGATTTATTTTTCTCGCGAACAAAAATAAAAATATTTTTCTCCTAGTTCTTGTTGACAAATGCAAACGTAGTTCAACGCAACAACTATTTTATAGATTATTCCTTTCCAGAAAACTTTCTCTAGCTCTGCCAATCAATTTTAACGGGCACAAAAGCCTTCTTATAAGCTCTGCCAGCTATTCCGCGAACCAGAAGTAGCATATGCTTGCGTAGGTATTTAAAATTGTATCGGGCGTGAAAGCACACAACCCATGCTGCCCTTCTGCTAGTCATGTAGCAAGCTGCAATGAACTTCTTCTGCGGTCCTAACAGCGTTCAGGTTGTTAGGGCCTTCTAATGCGAATGCGTTCATTGCTGTCTGTGCGCAAGCGCTCCAAAATCACAAGCTGTTCCTTCCTGTGGGATGGATATTCCTTTTTTTGAATTATAATGCAATTTCCTGTTACTCCTCAACTTTCAGACGACAATCGGCACCGCCGATGGCTATGAGATGTAAATACGTATTCGGCCCACCAGGCTAAGGTGGCTTTCGGAACAGCCTTAGTTATATGAATCTAGAATGTAGAATAGAAAATGAATAGAAATTATGAATTCATTCATCGTTTCTATTCGTTGTGGTTCACTGTTTCCACTTCCAATAGGCTGACGTGGGATAGTAACAAAAAGTGAAATAAAAGATGAGGAATGCTTATTCATGGCAGTTATTTGCTATTCAGTAATTCGAAGGAAATGGGAAGAAAATTACGATTTTTTAAATTTAGTATTTTAAATGAAACCTTGTCTTTCGTTAGCTTATTGCTTGAGTTCGAGGAGCGGAGACCTCGTCGATGAAAATCATAAGCGTAGCTTGGATGAAAAAGTGTGTGTGTGTGTGTGTGTGTNTCTTTGAAAATCTGCATCTCCCCAACCCTTGGTCGCAGAAACGTCAAATTTGCGCCATTTTCCTCGCCACAGAACGTGTTAAATTAGGAGCCCAAAAATTTGCTCATCTCTCTGCTTCCCGAGACGCCGTGGCGCCTTTTGTGAAAATTCGCCTTTCGCGAATTCACTTCTTCCCTCGCTCATTCTCCGTAGAAACGTTGCACCGGAAAAAGCATAATCCAGTTTTTGGAGACCGTCCTCGTCCGTCTTCGTGTCAAAGGACACAATGATTCATCGATCCATTTTCCCAGGAAGTTTGATTATATACCTCAAAATCCCTCTATTTTTCCATAGTACCTCGGATTCGTGGTCATTTCTCGAGAACGAGAGCGAATTAAAAAAAATAAACATTCAAATCTGTGGGGAAGCCTCTTGGGAAGCATCAGAATCATTTTCAAGCGAATCCGTTCATCCGCCTCAGATCCTTTACGATTTTATTGAACCCAAGTTTGAAATATTACGGCATGTCACAAACGTAGAGCCATTTTTCTCCACTTTATTAGGAATTGATAGTAAACGCATTAATTTTATTTTAAGGGGGAGCATTTCAGGATCCCAATGGTTCCGAAATCGTTTATTAATTCCTCTGGATGTGCAAGTGGGAAAATAATTATTAAATTCATTCATGCAATTTCCTCTTCGTGGTGCGCTCGCGCAGGCTGTTACCTCATAGGTTCTCCCTCCCCGTTGCACTGCGTACTCACGCACTTCGCTCCCTCTCTTCTCGCGCCACCCTCCTCCCTAATCCCCCCAAAGGAGGGGACGTGGCGCCAGCCACGCTCTGCCGTTAGCTAGACTTGCTGGCGCTTGTATTCCTTCCCCTTTCCCTGCGTATCCGTTCCCCTTCCTTTCCCACGCTCAAGTTGGATAGAGAACACTCTATAATACGGAGTCCAAGTTCCGCGCAGGAGCAGACGACTTCAGCGCTACCTGATTGGCCGTGGACGGAGTACCTTTGAATTAAGAAATAATGCCACGTGCTCCTGTACTCAACAATGGGCCTTGTGTGGCTGCCTCCCTTCTCCCTCCATCTCGAAAGCGTTTCAGTTTACGAAAAATTCTGCCCGAACAAGATTTGTAGTATTGATTCTGCCCTAGCCGAAACGTTTTCGAGATAAAGCAGAGAGAAGCGAGGCAGCCGACAAGAATGCTTCGAAAAAATAAGATTCTTGACTTGAATTCGAAACGATAAAGAAACACTGGTCATAAACTCAACTCCGCAATGATTTTAGCGCTCAAAATAATGTAGGTTTTAGTTATAGCCCACTTCTTGCCACCAGAACTTTATTTTAGTTAACGTCTCTGATGGGATTTAGATCTGCCTTTTAGTCTAGTTTTCGCCAATCGTTTCGCAATTCGAAACGCGCCAAACAACTAAACTCACCTCTGATCAGATCCTGATCTAGAACTTCTTTCTCAAAGAGGTAAATGTGGTTTCACGTTTTTATTTTAAAATTCGTTTCTGAATCCTTCTATAGCAATTTAAACTTCATAAGATTTTCAATATAAGTTTTTATCATACTTCTGCAGGACAATATTTACGAACATTTGTAAATTACTGCTTCCTTCATCGTATGATTTATTTTTCTCGCGAACAAAAATAAAAATATTTTTCTCCTAGTTCTTGTTGACAAATGCAAACGTAGTTCAACGCAACAACTATTTTATAGATTATTCCTTTCCAGAAAACTTTCTCTAGCTCTGCCAATCAATTTTAACGGGCACAAAAGCCTTCTTATAAGCTCTGCCAGCTATTCCGCGAACCAGAAGTAGCATATGCTTGCGTAGGTATTTAAAATTGTATCGGGCGTGAAAGCACACAACCCATGCTGCCCTTCTGCTAGTCATGTAGCAAGCTGCAATGAACTTCTTCTGCGGTCCTAACAGCGTTCAGGTTGTTAGGGCCTTCTAATGCGAATGCGTTCATTGCTGTCTGTGCGCAAGCGCTCCAAAATCACAAGCTGTTCCTTCCTGTGGGATGGATATTCCTTTTTTTGAATTATAATGCAATTTCCTGTTACTCCTCAACTTTCAGACGACAATCGGCACCGCCGATGGCTATGAGATGTAAATACGTATTCGGCCCACCAGGCTAAGGTGGCTTTCGGAACAGCCTTAGTTATATGAATCTAGAATGTCGAATAGAAAATGAATAAAATGATGAATTCATTCATCGTTTCTATTCGTTGTGGTTCACTGTTTCCACTTCCAATAGGCTGACGTGGGATAGTAACAAAAAGTGAAATAAAAGATGAGGAATGCTTATTCATGGCAGTTATTTGCTATTCAGTAATTCGAAGGAAATGGGAAGAAAATTACGATTTTTTAAATTTAGTATTTTAAATGAAACCTTGTCTTTCGTTAGCTTATTGCTTGAGTTCGAGGAGCGGAGACCTCGTCGATGAAAATCATAAGCGTAGCTTGGATGAAAAAGTGTGTGTGTGTGTGTGTGTGTGTGGAGGGGGGGGGGGCTCGGAAACTCTGCGATATCATGCATATCTGGGGTCTTTTCCCTTTTTATTTACTTCTATTCTTGAGAGGTTGTGGTGGTGGGGGGCCACGTGCCCCCTCTCCCCTGGTTCTCCCGACGATACGCCGCTGATGAAAATAGAAAGAAAAGCAGCGGTATAAACTTGAGTCAGCAGCTGGCCCCGCGCTTGAAAATGCGGGCAAAGACATTGGGCCACCTCTGGGTTCCGAAGACTTGCCCCTCACTTCATTTTCGATAATCGAAGTTACATTTGGAAAAAAAATGAAAATCACTAAATTTTTTTTAAGCAAGGAAAGGAGAGGAATTTGTGCAGGTTGTCCAAAGGTTTAGCGTTCGTATTCTAGGAACTTTTGCCACCAGCTCATCGATCACTTTCTTGTGATTCAATGACCTGCCGATCTCCCTCTCGATAGAGAGTATGGCTTGTCCTCTCGGGCGTTCTTGTGACATGCTTGATGAGTTATAAATTGTTTCATTTTGGAGAAGCTTCTTTCTGCAGATGCAACTCTCACTGAAGCTGTGAGTAGCATTCCAAGAACAATGGACAAGTTAGGCTACACGGGCTTGACTACTCTTGTGAATGAATCGCGGAGTTCCAAGAGCATCAAGTGACTGGTCGAGGCGTAGCCAGACTGCGAAGCTCGTCGACAAGGTCGTTGATCTATTGAGGTTAACCTTAGCAAAAGGTGTCTAAACATTGCATGGGTACCATCGATGATTAGGATTGTCACCCGTTCATAAATGGTATTGATAGTACATATTTCAGACGCTTCGTAGATACTTGCAAACTGGTCTTAATATGTACACTGTTTTGTCCATATTATAACTTATTGAGATATTTTAATTAATAACACTTAATAGGAGCTAAAACGGCTCTTATCCGTAAGTCAAAAGCACCACTCTCATTGTATCGATTGGCGTCTTGGCCCTGGGTATTTGTGGCATAGCCGCATAAACAAGTACCTCGTACTTCGAATATTTTTGGTATATTTCTATGCGTTCACTTTTTGTTTAAATCAAATGTGGCAACCCTATCAATGACTCGGTAATGAATATACAAGACATTTCACGACATGATCAAGGGAGACGAGCGAGGGAAAGGGATGAAAATGAGATAGACCGTTCTACGCGGACGTATTTCTCACCTCGAGTGCCTGCAAGCGAAAGGATTTCATGCGGAAAGGATGGAGGAATTAAAATTAAAATCTAAATCTAAAATATACTTTCTATGCATTTGGTGGCCTATTTCGCCCAGGTCAGCCTTCTCGCCTGTCCAGAGTAGGAAGATCTAGGAATATTCTCTCATTCAGAGCTTGGATCTCATTCAGAATAACTAGCAGCGTTTCAATGTTTTTTTCTCTTTTGCTTTCGTTCTTCCTATCTTACTTATTTCTATTTCTTCCTCTTGGAGCTGGGGCCCCTGGATTGTGCGGGGGCCCCCTGCGGCCGCAGGGGACGAAGGGGTACTCGCGCCGGCCCTGGTCAGCAGTGTTCGTGCCAAGAAGCAGAACTTTCTTGAAGTAGACTTTGAAGCGAATGATTGAATTTACGTTAAATAAGTTTTGGGGCTGCTGAGCAAAAGCGCAGAATGAACGAATGATTGAATTTACGTTAAAGAAGTTTTGGGGCTGCTGAGCAAAAGCGCAGAATGACTTTGGAAAGATGCTTTCATCAATGACAGGGAAGAAACTGTCCGTTTTCTAGAATTATTCATCTTTAGTAGGGGGTCGAACCCACTTCTTGTTCGTATCACAGTATAAAATACATGAAAATCAGTCATATGAGTACTAGTGTCATGTTCTCGTTGCCCCCTGATGCTCTTCCTTTCATCCCTTTTCGCCCTCGCCATGGGGCATGTACCAGCCCCTTCACCTTGGCTCGGAGAACTACTTTCTCCGCCCAGACTTGCCCTTAAAAAGTGGAGGTCTCCGGATATTCGGGAGACAAAAAAAAACGTTCCTTCGCAAAAACACAACAATGGAAATTCCATAAATGTCTCATTCCAATTCCGAAAATTCAATTTCAAAGGCCACTGGAGTAACAGTGACTGTAGGAAACATTACTTCTGTCTGCCACTAATTCTGATAGCAGCGGGAATGATAACAATTTCTGTTAAGCTGCAAGTATAGTTTAATTTTCCAACTAAAAATCTTCGAATTCCGTTGAGGAAAATGCCATTCCATTACTAAATGGAATTTCATAGAGTGATATATCATTCTTAAAACTTGACGTATGAAGGGTTCACACACAGAAAGCGTGAACCAGTGAAAACGAAAGAGTAATTCGGTACGGAGCATCATGAATGGGAATATAGAAAAACGACGAAGTACAGGGGACAGAAGATTTAGGCCTATGTCTAGTAATGTCTACGCATTCACACGGCGAGACAGGAGACAAGAAGGCAGGTGCCAGGCACGTCCCGGCAGAGAGACTCGGGGAAGGGGAAGGGGGAAAGGTGAAGAAGGAGGGAGTAGGTGCGAGAGGATTGTGCGAGGGAGGGAGAGGGCGCGTGAGCGGAGAGGGGAGGGGGAAACCGCAACCAGGAACAGCCGGCTGGCTCGGCGTAAATTTTCCTACCGATTCTGTTTAAAATATTGTTATCTCCTAATGACTGGAATGAATTTCACATATTTGGTGCCAATCAAATCCTTATATACATCCCTACATTTTTTTATAAGTTATATGGGAATCCTCATGCCTAGAGAAGAGAAACAGCAAATATAGCTGACATGCCGTAAAATTTCAAACTTGTGTTCAGTAAAATCGTAAAGGATCTGAAACGGATGAACGGATTCGCTTGAAAATGGTTCTGAAGCTTTCCAAGAAGCATCCCCACAGATTTGAGTGTTGAATTTTTGAAATTCGCTCTCATTCTCGAGAAATGACCATGAATCTAGGGTACTAAGGAAAAATAGAGGGATTTTGAGGTATATCATCGAACTTCCTGAGAAAAGGGATCGATGAATCATTGTGCCCTTTGACACGAAGACGGACGAGGATGGTTTCCAAAAACTGGAGTATGCTTTTTCCGGTGCAATGTCTCTACGGAAAATGAGCGAGGGAAGAAGTGAAATTGCGAAACGCGAATTTTCACAAAAGGCGCCACGGCGTCTCGGGAAGCAGAGAGATAAGAACATTTTTGGGCTCGTAATTTAACCTTTTCTGTGGCGAGGAAATTGGCGCAAATTTGACGTTTCTGCGACCAAGGGTTGGGGAGATGCAGATTTTCAAAGAAAGGCATGTAAATCGTGACCTTTGACCATTCGCCACGGTCAGGTGCTTGACCTGAGAGTGCCAAATAGTGGCTTCATGGCCCTCCCTCGGGGTTCTCTACAATAATTATAACCCAGAATTTGATTCTTGGGGGGTCGATTTTCATCTTCCCTTAGTACCTTAATTCAAACCGAAGGACCGGAGGTTAAACATTTATCGAGCGCGATCCTGACCGCTAGCCACGCCGAGCGACAATGGTGTTTTTATGTGTGTGACAGCTCTAGAGGCCAAACCCTTTGAGATTTGAATTTGGGGTTTCCACAGAACTCTTCCTTATCGTCCGAGAATGTTCCTTTGATGAATGAAATTTCCAAATTGGCACCAGGAAAGGGAGTGGATGCAACTCCCACGGAAAATCGGAGATTCGCTCTCGTCTCGCCATCTCTTGGAAGAACGAGGAGACAAGAGTTGCCCCTATAATCGCATGGGAATGATGGCATCGCCCCTGCTGCCGAAAATCCTGGGACTTTAAGCGTCCATGATGAAATAGGGGTGGTCTCTTTTTCTTCAGCTCCCGTCGCATTCGCCTCCTTCGTCCCATTCACCGATCGGGTGCCGACTATAATCATGGGTCAATGAGACCTGCAGGCAATATACATACTATTAGGTAGCCCGTGCAAAAACACGGATGTACAGTGAGGGACGAAACTGTTGCAATGTTCGACACATTGCCAGTTTATGACTCATAACTCGAGTATGATGAGTTCAATTTAACATAAATTTCAGTCAATCATACTTCAACTTCCTGGTTTTGGATTGGTGCTAGCCACATGTCAATTGACGCCCTATTGGATGAGCTGCAGCTGTTGAAAGCTAACCAGGTCATTGCAACAGTTTTTTCCCTACGTCCCACGCTTTCCTTCCATGATATAAAAACCCCCCACTGTCTCCCACTTCCCAAATGAAACCTGGCCAGAAGCCACCTAAGCAAGCGTGTAGCTTGACTAGGTGTAGATGTGGTAGGCTTGGGTGGGGTTGGGTTCCATTCGAACGTTCCTGGCAACATGAAACCTGTTTCCCCAACAAACTCGCGACAGCATCGCCTCTCTCGTCGACCACGGCCTCTCGACGCGTCGAATTGCAGCCTAGCTTGGCATAAGCTATAGCATCGTATCCCGGGTGAGTTCTCGAGTCAGACCCGACGCATCAAAGAGCAATGGTGGGCGTCCATCCAAGCTTTCCGCGGCGACAAGCGCAGAGTCTTCAGGATGGTGACATCGGGTAAGGTTGACACAGCAGTGCAAGCGACGAGGCAGCTAAAAAGCAGCAGCTACCTTCGTAGAATGCAGTGCCAAAGCTGTTCGCAGAGCTCTGAAAGAAGCTGGTCTGAGGGCGACAACCAAGCGAAAGAAGCCGCAACTCCAGTCGCGGCATATCCGACAGCGGCTAGAATTCGCCCGCCGCCACCAACACTTGACTGTAGAGAACTGGAAACGCATAATTTGGTCAGAGGAGACAAAAATCAACCTTATGAGGTCGGATGGGCGTGTTTGGACATGGAAACAGCCCGGCGAAGCCATAGCAGAGCGGCACGTGAGGCAGACCCGCAAGTATGGTGGAGGTGGCCTGTGTTTTGGGGCTGCATGACGGCCAAAGGAGTCGGGTTTGGCTGTCAAATCCAAGGAAGAATGGATGCCAGACTCTTTACTGGGCGCATTCAGTTCCGACCCGAGTTATAACGCGAGTCACGACACGAAACACTGAATGCATCGGGTGATGACGCAGGAACCTGACTCGAGTTACGTGCTATGCTAAAAGGATGTCACGACGGCTGTTCCTTTCTTTCACCTAGCTAATATGAATTGTAATATCCCGAAATTGCTTTTGAGAAGTGCATTGGCCATCTCAAATTTGCTTCGAGAAGATTCCAATTTGGTATGGAACATTTATTATTGCTGGCCGAGGTGACGACTACCTTGAGTGGCACCACGATGCAATAAACAAGAGGGTGAGGTCNTGGAACATTTATTATTGCTGGCCGAGGTGACGACTACCTTGAGTGGCACCACGATGCAATAAACAAGAGGGTGAGGTCGAACTCGGGCATTGTGAATATCCCGGAGAGGTAACTTGATCTTGAAGACTCTACTTGAAGACTGAAACTTGATCTTGAAGATTCTGTACCTCTTCACAATTTTCTCATTTCAACTCCCTCTATTGTTGCTACTACACAGAAAAGCAACTAAAATTCGCTGGTTAAATGACCCAATGCATTCAGAAGATGCTAAAGTGGGCTATGCCCTGAGTCATGACTCGCCCAGTTAGATCGAGTCACAACTGAATGCGCCCACAATCATCCTCGAGGAAAAATCGCTCCAGAGGGGAGGTGGTGTTTCAGTAGGACAATGATCCGAAACACACCTCGCGGCAGGCTCGCCAATAGTTCCAGGACCATGGAATCGAGGTCCTAGAATGGCCAGCACATTCGCCAGACCTCAACCCAATAAAGCACCTGTGGCAACATTTGAAGCGGAGGCCGGCGAGGTACGAGATTGAGCCCGTCAGCATCCACGAGCTCTGACAACGGGTCAAGACTGAGTGGGACGCCATTCCAGTCCAAACATGCTTGGATTTGATTGAAAGTGTTCCCCAGCAGCCAGTGGAATATGCCTTCCAAAAAAAATGCAAGTACCATCGTGATCGGGTTGACTTTGACAAAAGCCACCTTGACCCTTCCCGGCGAACGTCAGGTTCGTCCCTGGAAAACAGATTATATTATTAGGTAGCAAAACTGTCATCCAATCAGGATGCATCACATTTAAGCAAGTCAGATGAAACCAGCAAACTCGATAAATAAATCTTCATTAAATAGTGTATAAATAATAGGGGTTCCATGTCAAA
>CAJPEV010006265.1:0-10856 GCA_905338385.1 Darwinula stevensoni
AGGTATATGAATTCCTAGATAGAGATGTTTAAGGAGGTAATCAGGCAGAAGGAGATCCAAAGTACTTCTGGCTAGTGAGTCCGAGAAGACACGCTCAATTTTCCTAAATCTCCACATGGCACGCGCCTTTACTCAGACTTATCCATGATGGATAAAGTATAAAACCATGCCCGCGAGGTTGTTTCCTTCTACTGGACCGAGAGGTACTTGAGTCATGCAAGTACTCAATGTGAACTCTCAGATGGTAGAGGAAATAAAACTCTGAAGGTCCTTTACGTGGGATGATTGTACTCGGTAGAGTACTGCTAGTATCATGCCTCTTGGGAACCATCTATAGAGTTATCGAGTCCATATTCAATTTCATCCGACAATCAAAGCTCATGCAAACCCTGGAATAGGGAGGAGGTACTATAATGCCCTTACGTTGAAAATTCAACGTTGACGCAACGTCGCACAGCATCAACTTTTCAACGTTGAGCTGTGTTTCATTTCAACATTGTGGCAACATCATGGCAACATGTTACGTTGAAAAGTCAACCTTTTCTCAACATTGAGGCAACATTGCCATCAACCTTTTTTCAACGTCGACACAACGTTGTNTAATCTGTATGTGTGAGGGTGTCATTCTGGAGAAATTTCTCTTAGATGGATGAACGGATTTTCACGAGTGAGATGTCAATCGTTAGCGTATGACCGGACAATACTTCCTCGATGAAAAGTCCAAAAATTCGTCCAATTTTCATGTGATGAGGCCACTTTTCGGCCAATAAGAATAACACTTTACCAAAAGCTTTCTTGAGAAGTGCTCACACGTCATGACCTGCACTGGACCTGTTACTTGATTGCCGAACGAACCGGTCCAAAGCCTACATTGTCCTTTGAGCTTCAGAACTCGCGGTCTCAAATTTACTTTGTCGCGTTACCAGTTCCGTCGCCGGTTTAAGACGAACATGTTTCCAACACCGAGTTGGTGCTCGAGTGGAGTATTATTTTTAAATGTTGGCGTTCACAAAATGTTCCAAAAAAAGTGGGGAAGTTTCAACAATTATGTGGCGAGATCTACTGAACGTGATAGAAATAAAGAACTTCTAGAGTCTCAGTCAGTGGATATGCGTGCATGACGAAATTACCAAAACGTTGCTTCGCAGGATACTTCCAGGAATAGTGAAACGGACGAAGAAAGAGCAAAAAGTCATCCACGAAATGTTCTCATTCCACTTATTTCAGCCCGTGCGTCCAGGGGCTTTTAGACTAGTCATCAATATACATAAGAGGCTAACCTCTCCGTAATTCTGTCATTCTGGTAAACTCCGCCTAGACGGATGAACGGATTTTCATGAGTGAGGTGTCAATCGAAAGCTTAGGACCTGGAGGCGATACTTCTTTGGTCCAAAAGTCCAAAAAATACGCTGCCCACTTTCTTGCTATGCGTCCTCCTGTCTGTCAGCGCGTCAGAGGCCTGCGCGGGTTCACTTTTGAACCGAGTTGAAACTGGATCAGCCCGATTGGAATCATGTCCCGCACTCAACCCGGAACGCGATCGTCGACCGAGCTTCGCTGCTCCAAGCCGTGGATCGTGTTTTGTTGATATGGTTGGCCCGCATCCTGCTCAGGCCTCTAAGCTTGAGAACACCAGGTCTCTCATGACGTATTTGCCCCAAGGGGGACGAAGGAATCCACGCAGATCTGCCCAGAAACGCATTTTCGGGTGTAATGGTTCAGAATGAAGGGCATTCTTTTCAAGCATACAGGGTGGCGAAGCTTGTCTTTGCGCGGGAAACCGTGCAAAACATTAATATCAGTAAATCTGAATCTCATGAAAACTTCCCTTTACGCCCGAAAAAAACTTTCTTAGGGATGAATTGTGTGAAGTGAATGTTCGGCCGTCTCTCATCCTTATCCATGAAGTAATATATAAAAGGTTAATCAGTCCATGTCAGGGTGTAATTCCGGGAAACTCTTTTGAACCACTTTGATAAGGAAAAGAACTGGAGATGACGCACAATCTATATATTATGCTTGGGCGTCTGTATGTCCGCAGTGCCAAGTGCGCATGCGCGGCGCCTTCTACCCTGTAGCAGGGTGCCTGTCACGCTCTCTCGAGCGAGCACTTTCCCTCCGGCCATTGCGGCTGTCGGATCCATTCTCGAGAACATAATAGCCCGGAGGGGGTTCGGATGACTTGAGCAAAGAAAAACGATGGGGTGGACGGGAATCGATACATGGGCCTCCCATAAGGGGGACAAGAACTTTCCAACTACAACACAGAACCAAATAAAGTTAAACGTTTCTTTCCATACCATCTATAATACTACAGCGGGAGAGAAGTATTCTACGCACAGCCCCCGCTCCCAATACGGACCTACCCATTCGGCACAACAACGTTGTATCAACATTGAGAATAGGTTGAAACGTTGAGACTTGGTTGAAGTTGAGAATTCGACGAAAAATCAACATCAATGAAATGCTAGCTATTCATAATTAACCGTATTTTCAGCATTTGGTGACTACTCGTGAATTAGGGAAGTCGTTCAGAGGCTACTAGGAGAAACATTTTTATAAATCGTATTCTCAATGTTGTTTTTACGTGGAGTTATCCACATCATACCAACAGAAAATAGGTTCTACGAATCGACGCGAGATGGCACATAACCGCCATTTCCGCGATTCTTATCCTGGTGCCTTTAAATAACCAGTACCCAGCGTTTTTCAAACAGTACCCAATCTTTTCCCATTTACAGCATAGGGGAAGGTATAGGAATTCCTAGATAGATATGTTTAAGGAGGTAATCAGGGAGAAGGAGACCCAAAGTACTTCTGGCTAGGGGGGTCCGAGAAGACACGCTCAATTTTCTTAAATCTCCACATGGCACACATTGGCACACAACCATGATGGATAGAGTATAAAAGCTCTGCCGGCGAAGTTGCTTTTCTCTACTGGACCGAGAGGTACTTGAGTCATGCAAGTACTCAATGTGAATACTCATTCAGTAGAGGAAATAAAACTCTGAGGGTCCTTTACGTGGGATGATTGTACTCGGTAGAGTACTGCTAGTATCATACCTCTTGGGAACCATCTATGGAGTTATCGAGTCCATATTCGATTTCATCCGATAATCAAAGCTCATTCAGACCCTGGAATAGGGAGGAGGTACTATAATGCCCTTACGTTGAAAATTCAACGTTGACACAACGTCGCACAGCATCAACTTTTCAACGTTGAGCTGTGTTTCATTTCAACATTGTGGCAACATCATGGCAACATGTTACGTTGAAAAGTCAACCTTTTCTCAACATTGAGGCAACATTGCCATCAACCTTTTTTCAACGTTGACACAACGTTGTTGTGCCGAATGGGTAGGGTTCAATAAGAACTTTTCAGCATGGATGTGTAAAACGTCCGTGCGTATTACACATGGAGTCCCCTTTCATCACTTAAGGAAAGATGACTTCCTCGCCGGGAAGAGATCTCTTTATCATATATTTCAACATCAGATTATATATTTATTGGGATCTCGACCCTTTTGTCAACCAGAACCCCCATCCTTTTATCGATCGGCACTCTCAGAAGGAAAGTGACTCCCGAGGGTGAAGACGACGGGATCCCACCTGTATGGAACAGGAACCCTTAGATCGGAAAGATGCCGTCGTCCGCGTAGTAACCATCCCGTTTCTCTAGTGTATATTTCACTCATAGGGCTACATGAAAAGTCGAGATGGACTTTCCGACGATAAGCACATCGTCGAGATCGATACGAGATGAGAGTGCCACTCGAGAAAAGTCCGTATCGTAGGTGTGAAAGCCCCCGTGAATAAGAGGGAGGGGGATGCGCAAGAGGTACAATGCCAGGGGCTGCTGCGCAGAGCGTTCGAGGGGCCGCTGACTGAACTCGTGAATATCCGAAAATGCTACACGCTTTGCCTAGGCCGACCCAGAGTTCGTGGATGTCATCCACGGGTTGGGGTCTCCGTCTCGCTCGAGAGCGGGCAGTTTTTTTTTCGAGTCTTCGCGACTGTCGGATTCGTTCTCGAGAACGGGAGAAGGAGCGGCTCCCGCCTAAGGAGTTTAAGTGCTGACTGGACTCATGGGTTCTCGACTATGTTCAGGACCATAGAGGAGGGGGAGCAAATTTGGCAATTTGTCTCGTGTCCCTTGCTGGGGGGGGGGGGGGGGGGGGGAAGAAAGGCCCCACAGGATGATATACTATGTATATGCTATTGTTTATTAGCTTAGCGTTCGTTCGCAATGCAGGAAGGGGAAAAGAATGGCAGGGGGCCCTTACGAGAATATTGCCCCAAGCCTCACAATTCATTTCGGTGACCCTGACTATGTTACACGCTTAGCCTAGGCCAGAAACGTCAAACTTGACTAAGCTGACGGCCGGATGGAACCCTTCAGCAGTGGCTGGGCCCACATTCGCACTATCTTGCACCAACGTTTCAATTGCTAGCAGGTTGAAATAGTCTACGCTTTTTCCAAACCAACTGTTGAAGAGGACTTTGCTGGCTGGACAAAATCAAATAGATGACCGGCAGTTTGGCACCCATGGCCTAGACTGACCCGACGTTCGTGGAAGTATTCCACAGGTCATTCTCGAGAACGGAATAGAGGGGCTGCTTCTTATATCGTTGAGAGGGCCGCCGCGTTTTAGGGCTGCTGACTGAGTTCCGGAATTCCTGAGAAACAGTCCGTGAAAGACTTTCGCGGGTTGGTGTGCCTGTCTCGCGCTCTCGAGCTCGCAATTTTCAATCTGGCCTTCGCGACTGTCGGATCCGTTCTTGAGAACGGGAGAGACAGTCATTGTGCGAATTGCGAACTCCCCCTCAGTAACTAAGGGATGTTCCCACCTCGATATGAGTTTTCTCGCGGGAAAACACTCCTACAACTCTTGAGAGTCCGGTTTTCTTCCGTCCGAAGGAAGGAGTAACTCCAGAGGTTGAAAGCGGCGGGATCCCATCAGAGTGGGGCAGAACAGGATGACTTATTCTCGGATCGCAAGGATGCCGCCGGTTGGTTCGTTACCATCCCGTATCCATATCCATGTTTCACTCATACACTCTTAGAAAAAGGGGAGCGATTTTTCTCAAAAAAGAGAGTAAAATGGCTAACTCCAGTTTCACTCCCCTTTCGCTCTGGGAAAGGAGTGTATTTACTCCATCTTCAAGGAGTAAAATTGCTCTCCTCCTCCGTGAGTAAAAACGCTCCCCTCAGAAAGAGATAGGGATGTCATGCAAACACGCAAATTGTCGTATGACCTTTGTGGCACTTTCGCTCTCATACAGGACAGACGTTGACCTACTAATGATTACAGCACATGTCAGGGAGTTTACCAGCGCTTATGGTATTCTGATGTGTCCTTAATGTCAGGCCTTGATTACCTCATTAAGTTGAGATATGGTTGAATGAAGTTCACGGACACTTTCTTTGTATTCTAGATCTCCTAAGCAGATGAAACTTTACGTGTTCCGAATTGGTTCTGAATAGGAATATGAACTTGTTTATGGCACGATTCTATGAATCTGTCTTGAATATGTGAATAACAGATGATGAAGTGTCCGTGTTTATTGATTCCTATAATGAGACTAGGCGAGACATATGGCAAGGTACTAAACAATCCTGCAAGGGACGATTCCAAGGAAAGAGGGAAGGGAACTTTTGTGTACTGTGCGAAAAGCGAGACCCTTACCTCCATCTAGTGGCCTGGCGAAGAACTTCAAGGTATTCACTTACGAGTGATGACGAGCGATACGAATACGAGCGATGAGGGAGCATTTGGTGAGAAATAAGGGAGTATATTTGAAAAGCTCACGGTGTGCTCACATTTTACTCCCTAAACGCTCGGAATTTTCTAAGAGTGTAGCACGCAAAGTGATGGATATGGTCTTCACGGACGAAGCGGACAGGGCTGTGATCAATAGGAAAAAGTGGCGATAAATGTAAGGGCGAAGATCTCACCCCGGCGAGGATGTCATCCTCCCTTCAGCGAGATGAAAGGGGACTCCAAGGGTTGTCGGTGGGGACACGTTGAGAATGGGAAAAAGGAGCTGCTGCCTATAGCGATGAGTGGGCCACTGAATTTTAGGGCCGCCGAATGAACTCGGGATTTCTTGCCGAAGATTTCGTAGAAGGCTTCCACGGGTCGGCTAGTCCACAATATTAGCGATGAAGAACCGGCGAAACTAGTGGTTCTTCTCTTGACCGCAGGTTCCATGAACACCTGTTGGACTATTCAGATTCCGAATGTTGCACGGTCACACACAGCAAAGAATGGCAAGAGCTAATTTCAACGGGAACTTCGAATCCACTGTCAAGCCCCCTCCGGATTGAGCTTATCTATAAACGGACACGTTATCTTAGTTTCTTCATGTTGAAACTGATATAATTTGAAACCTTTTTTTACTGCCGGTTGGCTCTAAGACCTTCTTCTGGTCGTCCGGAAGATAAAGCTGCATGAAGAAAAGGGACATGGAGAGCTGGATCACCAGAATAGGTTCTTGGAAGGATTGTCAAAGATTCTATTGAAAACTGTCAAGCAATTAAGTACATATTTGCAATTTCAAAATGTATAAGCCCGCCACGATGAATATGTACATATTTTTTTTCAAATTGAATACTCAGTTCCATTATAGTCTTAAACATTAGTAATCGTGTACGTGGAATAGAGTTTTATCTTTGAAATAAAATTTTCGCGAAACAGATACGTGGTCTGATGTGCCAACTTTGCATTATCTCTCGTTGAAGGTAGCCATTTGCGTGAGTTGTGCAAGTAAAAATCAGTTAAATTATGTACGTTACACGTCCTCGTTTTGAATGAATCGGTCTCGAGAGCTTTCATCTGGGAGTCTCTCACGGGGCATGAGGGAGTCATGTTCAAACCGGTAAGTTTGGAATCTCTCCCTCAAAGGAAGCGACTGTTCCTTCTTGGGGGTTCTCCCGGATGGAGGTACATAGCAAGCGCTCCCGACTATTGTATGGAAGACCTGTCGCTGAACCGTCTTTCCAGCTTGCGAACGCGAGCTGGTTCTTTCGGCACTTGACCACAATTTGTGGCTTAAAGGTAAGAGTGGAAAGGCAAACTCTAATACAAACTGAGAGTTTTGCATCCTTGAAAACCCGAGATTTGGCAACCAGTCCTGCAGAGTTCCGCAAAACTGCGGAAGCCCTAGAGATGCGGCTATCGATCTTATTTCCGTATCGCCCATCACTCCAGAACCAGACCCCAAGGTACTTTAGCTTCTCCACCTGTTCCGGTTTGGGCTCTTTTAAGGCGCTCTGCATTGGACTCTAGACTTTAGAGGACAAATGGCTTGGTTTTAAATCCGTAAGCTTTACATCATTAATCAACCCGGTAAAGCACGTTTCCCAACTCTTGTTAAGACCAGGGAAAAAGAATGGCATCATCGACAAAGAGATGTAGATTCACCTCAAAACAATCGATTCTGACTCCCGAAGACCAAAGCTACGCCTACAGTTCAATCCCTGTAAGCGTGAAACAGGCAGAGAGATGATCAAATAACTTTAACGTAGCCTATCTACTACTGGGAAGGAATCCGAACCCATTCAGTTCTACGGAATCCAGCTTCTGTAGTCGCTGTCTTTGGATTGAATGGCCTCCAGTAGCTTGCCATCTACGTGGTCTTTCAAAAAAACCTGGGCCAAATCATTTTCGATAATGACAGTATGACAGACATCAGATCGACTCAATTATTTAAACAAACAACAATTGTGAATAGACTAATGAAGGTAATTACCTAATTTTAAGAATATTGATGCTTTGTATCACGTTATATGCCAGTTCAAACTTGATAAGTAAAAAATGTGCCGTACAAGCTCTCCAGTGGAAGGGAATTAAACAAAAATATTGATTAAGAAAATCCTATGATCTGATCAAAAGTACATCGAAAATGATTTGGCAGGTTTTTTTTTGAGACACTGTGTAGGGCAAACACCCTACTTTTTTACCACTTAAGCCCTTCGCCGAGCTGGCTCTAATGGAATTAAGGCAAACCGGTGAGACGATTCTGGTAGTTTTAGAGATAGTGAAATGAGATGCAAATACACAGGTATCATTAATTTTCCTTCATTCCCGAAGCATCATAACATATAAACAAAATTGTAATAATGTAACAATAAACCATTTCTTGGCCACTTTACACCAGTTGTTGGCCACAAGCCTTTCAAAGATGAAACATTTATATTTCCTCACAAAAGGAAGGAAAATGAAGTGCAATTGAGGAATCCGGCCTCTTTCAGGCCTTCATCAAAGGTTGGTCCAGTCCATTCTTCAAGGAAATTTTGCTCGAAATCGGCTGAAAGTCCTCTTCATCCACTCTCTACCTTGTATTATCTCCACTTCCGCTCAATCGTCCTTTTCTTGTTTTCTCTGCTTTTCTTTTTAGCTCTCTTCGCTTTTTGATCTTCTTTCTCCCTTCTGTTTCTTGTTTCAATCGTTTCTTCTTCATTTCTTTCTCCTGGAACATCATTTTCCATTTTCCATTTGACATCGTCGAACGAAACCTTTTCTGTCTTCCGGACGCCTTTCCTTTTGGGAGTTCCTGGCCAGACCAAGTAATCCTGCAGCTCTGCAGACCTTTCTAGAGCTTCTTCTTCTACTTCCTATGGAATTTCTCCGATCTTAGCGTAAAGAGGGGATGCAGACGTTTCACTTTGCTGCTGAGGGAGAGGAAGGGCAGGATGCCTCTTACTTCAGCATATCAAACGATGATATAGGTTCTCTAACCTTCCAAACCTCGTCTTTCAAATTTCCTTCCAAACTTCCTTCCAAACCTCATCTATGGTCTCTGGACATGTTCCCAATTCAAGGGTTTATGTCAGCCGTTCACCCATAATATCACGGGAGTCTTTCAAGGTCAGAAAGGAGATGGATATCGTTGAATCCTTGACATCAAGGCGTTCGGATAGAGAGCCAGCAAAATTATCTTTAGCCTCACAGATCTCATTCAACTTGATGAAGAGGTGCGCGGAATGGCCATCCACAAAGAGGTTCACCGAGAACTCGTGCGACAACTTAGGTGTCGTCTCTCACTTTCTTGGGGCATGCGTCTCTGTCGGGTATACACACTTCTTTTGCTGATCTTCACACGTCTCTTGCTGGTATACACATTTCTTGCTTGCCTGCACATCTCTTGCTGGTCTATACGTCCCTTGCTGGTTCGCCCTGTCTGAACTGCATCATATATATTTACAACAAACGGTGGTAACGTGACATTTAAGTGATAGGGAACTTCGGGCAGGGGTGATACCTCATGTGATTCGGCACCAAGAGACTGGACACGCTTTATGCCCAATGCCATCAGCCTAACTGCTCTTCATTGTGTTCCTCCTTTTGATATATATTTTATATAGTGCCTTTTCACGGCCAAGCGCCTGCCTGTGCCCACATTTTTATCCCCGGCCAAGCGCCTGTCTCTGGCTAAATTTCTGTTCATGGCCTTGCGCCCGTTCTTGCGCCACTTCTTTTCATGGCCAAGTTCTTGCTTGTGGCCTAAGGCCCACTAATGGAAACTTGGTGAGAGACCATTGCCTTTCATTTTCTTGATTGGCCTGAGCCTGTTGTCTTTTGCCTTTCATTTCTTTAATTATTTACATGTATTATTTTAGTTTTTCCAATTTTAAAATTGAATAGAGTAGCCATGGAGCTCCCACTGGCCTTTTCAATTGAACACAGTGCTAGGCAAAGTGGCATCCNTAAGACCAGGGAAAAAGAATGGCATCATCGACAAAGAGATGTAGATTCACCTCAAAACAATCGATTCTGACTCCCGAAGACCAAAGCTACGCCTACAGTTCAATCCCTGTAAGCGTGAAACAGGCAGGGAGATGATCAAATAACTTTAACGTAGCCTATCTACTACTGGGAAGGAATCCGAACCCATTCAGTTCTACGGAATCCAGCTTCTGTAGTCGCTGTATTTGGATTGAATGGCCTGCAGTAGCTTACCATCTACGTGGTGTTTCAAAAAAACCTGGGCCAAATCATTTTCGATAATGACAGTATGACAGACATCAGATCGACTCAATTATTTAAACAAACAATTGTGAATAGACTAATGAAGGAAATTACCTAATTTTAAGAATATTGAGGCTTTGTATCACGTTATATGCCAGTTCAAACTTAAGTAAAAAATGTGCCGTACAAGCTCTCCAGTGAAAGGGAATTAAACAAAAATATTGATTAAGAAAATCCTATGATCTGATCAAAAGTACATCGAAAATGATTTGGCAGGTTTTTTTGAGACACTGTGTAGGGCAAACACCCTACTCTTTTACCACTTAAGCCCTTCGCCGAGCTATCTCTAATGGAATTAAGGCAAACCGGTGAGACGATTCTGGTAGTTTTAGAGATAGTGAAATGAGATGCAAATACACAGGTATCATTAATTTTCCTTCATTCCCAAAGCATCATAACATATAAGCAAAATTGTAAGAATGTAACAATAAACCATTTCTTGGCCACTTTACACCAGTTGTTGGCCACAAGCCTTTCAAAGATGAAACATTTATATTTCCTCACAAAAGGAAGGAAAATGAAGTGCAATTGAGGAATCCGGCCTCAAATGTAACAATAAACCATTTCTTGGCCACTTTACACCAGTTGTTGGCCACAAGCCTTTCAAAGATGAAACATTTATATTTCCTCACAAAAGGAAGGAAAATGAAGTGCAATTGAGGAATCCGGCCTCTTTCAGGCCTTCATCAAAGGTTGGTCCAGTCCATTCTTGAAGGAAATTTTGCTCGAAATCGGCTGAAAGTCCTCTTCATCCACTCTCTACCTTGTATTATCTCCACTTCCGCTCAATCGTCCTTTTCTTGTTTTCTCTGCTTTTCTTTTTAG
>CAJPEV010006268.1:0-10845 GCA_905338385.1 Darwinula stevensoni
TCTCCCTCTTCTCGTTCCTGCATTGGGCTCGAGATAATTGAGCCTAGCCAGCGAAGGCAGGCAGCGCCGTGCCTACTCTGGACGCATAATCTCGATTTGCTTTTACCTCGCAATGGAAAAAAAATATTTCAGCTGTGTTAATCGAAGAATTAATTATCAAATATTAATTTGAGAACTCTGATCGTAAACTGGGTAGGCACTGCCTACCCTGCCTACCCTGACGAGCCGCCACTGGTTGGCAGCCCAGCCCAGTTTAAAATCAGAGTTCTCAAACTATTATTTGCTAATTTATTCTACGATTAACACAGCTGGAAATATTTTTTCCCTCCCAATTTCCCTTGCAGAATTAGATTATGTGTTCAGAGTAGGCGCAGCGTTGCCAGTTTACGATGGCTAGAGTCAAATCTCCACGAATCCAAAGCAGGAACGAGAAGAGGGAGAGAGGGAAGAGAACTGTAGTCCTAGAATGAGACACGATAGGCTTGCCTATGTTGCAAAGTAACTCCTTGCGCACGAAGGTAAGGATGAGAATCGTTTGCCCACGCCCTCCGCTCAGAAGCGCTTGCTTGTTGAAGCCTCGATTGTTGTCACACCTGATCTCATCAGGTGTCATACGATATTGTCATACAGACTGAATAAGGAATGATTCCGGACAGATTTCTATCAGTCCCAGTGAGGATCGTGGCGTTACCAGGGGAACGGTGGTAACTCTATGTGAGTACCCAACATGAGATAAAATAGCATAGATAAAAAATAGATAACATAGAAAAAACTTGGAGCAGAAGTACCTCTCTGATTCTTGAGTACAAAAAATATCCAACTTTTGAAATATGTCCCCTAGGACGGGTTTATGGGAGGGAAGTATTTCAAGATATATTTTTCGCTCTGATAAATCGGGGCACATGAAAAGACTTGAATTACACAAGACATCAACCCTCATATTTATGAATATTCGAATATTTAAAATGAATTAATTTAATCATAGATAATAGAGCGCCGAAGGTGCGATCATAACGAGTTTGTTACGGGCAAACAAACACGCGATTAAAAGAACGACACGGCCGTGAGGTCGGAAGGATCGGGCCATTGAGCCATTGAGCACTTCGCAGGAGGAGATCTTCATCTGAATTGATTCAGATGGAGTCTGATGAAGTCATCTGTATTCATTCGGGTGAAGTCGTGGAGATACGAGGACTCGAAAAATACACGCGAGATACATTATGCACAGGTTAGATATTCCCGTCTGTCGGAAAAGTTGCAAAAACGGATTTATGGGCAGTGGGTATGGGTCGCAATGGAGGGAATTTCAATGCCTTTCACGTTAATCGTTAACGAGGCGAAAATGTTATCTTTTAACCTAGAAAGCTCCGAAAATCCTATTAATGTGAAGTTCGTTGTTACAGCCACGATCTGTTGAGCTTATCTCGCCAGTCAGTGCACGAATTCGATCCCGATTCAACAGGAAGAAATAGATGGAAGAGCAGGAACGGAAATCGACCCCGGAAAGAAAGGTTTGTCGACAGTCAAACAATCGGTCGCAGAGGAGAAGAGAAACTCTTCCGAGCTGGGTCATTTATCCGATAGGGAAAGCAGTCCGACCGGCACGATTGCGATGATATGAAGAGGTTGGCTGAGCTAAGCCCGCTGGAAAGGTTCGAGAAAGATCCTCGACAGAATGCGATGATGAGGGTTCGCCTTGCTGGGTACGAGGAGCTCCCGTTCCCCGAGGGCGCGGAGAAGTATCAGAAACAATTCTATCCGGAAGCAGAGAAACGGGCTTACTCTTTTCCTGCTGGCTACGTTCTCAGAGATTCGCGTCAGAATATATTATTTGGAAAGATGAAGAGAGCAGAACCAGGCAGCGAAGACCCGAAAATTCAATCAGACTTCACGGCAGTAGCCAAACTCTTCGACTTCCTCAAGGAGGAACTGGCCAGCACTCCCAGTTTCGTCACGTATGATTATGATTTCTCCACTACTTTCTATAAGGCGATGGGGATCGCGGGAAAAGAGACCGGACGTGCAAAGGAATATTGGAAGAAAGAGGGGTTTCAAATCGCCGAGGGTGAACAGGACCTGTGCGGTATCGTCCTGGACGGCGACCGAGTCGTCGTGCTTTTCTTCGAAGTCAAGAGCAGGGGACAGAAGGATGTGAAAGCCCCACTGAGGAATATCGTAGGGGGGGCAAAAAATCAGTTGAAAAGGAACGAAAGCGTATTTCGACAGATTGTTGGTGCCACAGCTTTTCGTCGAACTTTCTCGAGTAGCTTCGTTGCACTTCCCTTTACGACGAGGGTGGAGGCGATGGAGTCCTTGAAATGTTGCCACGAGCATATCCTCACGATGGAGAACTTGGAGTCTCGCCGCGCCTTCGCAGAATTTCTTCGACGACACGGAATCGATCTTTCGCGGGAGAACGCGCCGGAGCCGCATCCGGAGGCCGAGAGGTGCTACTTGGACGTGATGAGAACTTATGCGGCGGCCTCTGCGTCCGTGGAGGGAATGCCAAGGACGGGAGAAGATCTTCGTCGGAAGGTCGAGGAGAGGATGGAGCAAGTCTTGGTTTTTCTGACGCCTCATCAGAAGAAAATTTTGAATCAGAAGAATCTACGTGTTCTTTTTCTTGTTGGAGCGCAGGGTACACGGGAAAAACCTGTCTTCTTCTCGAGAGAGCCCAACGATTAGCAAAGAAAGGTGAAACCGTCATTTTCGTGAACATGTCGGAAGGGGAGCTGACGAAAACACTTCGAGATTGGCGTGAGTCGCACGAATTCAAGGCAAACATAACAATTAAAGATGCAACCGAATTTGTGGGCACCGATCGTCCAACGATTCACAATTTTTTCGAGAAGATCAACTGTGAAAAACTTAGTCATGTCATGATCGACGAAATGCAGATCAACTTCAGTATGGAAGAAAGTGACTTTGAGGAGATAGAACGGAATTGGGTGAACTTGGCTGGCAAAATTTGCTGCAAAAGCCTTTGGATCGTTTGGCGGTCTAGTGATGTAAACTACCCGAATACCCTTGATATAAATAGCATCATGGATAACTTGGGACCAGAAAAGCTTCAGATGCTCACTGAAATAAAAAGAACCACGAAGGAAGTGGGGGAGTTCGTGATCGAAGTGACCCGATTCATTCAGAAGAGGTTCCCATGCATGACGTATCTCCCGATGCAAGGCCTGGAATATCGACTTCATCGAGGTCGAGAGAAACAATTGCCCCGAGTCGTCTTCGTCCGAGCCCCCCGCGCTGAAGATTTTGTTTTCCTCTGGGCATCCGATGTCGTCGTGGCGATTCGATCATGGATGCCGGATTCCCAACCCTTCACTATCATCACCAGGGAAGAAACAGAAAGGAACGTATTGATAAAGGAGCTCGGCCGTAGGCTGGGCGGCGGAGTCGCCTTCCTCGACTCCGAGGGGACGCTTCGAGGACGACCCGAACGCGGATTCCTCGTGCTCTACGAAGAACAAGTGACCGGGATGTCATTCCAGAATCTCATTCTCTTGGACGATGCAATGAACCCCTATCGGTCTTGGTCTCGCATGGTGTGGATGGCCCGCGAGTCCATGCACATCGTCACCACGGATCCACTTCCCTGCGGTCACTGGGAAGAACCTGCACAGATGGGGCTCGTCACTTGCTGCTCTCTCAGAAACACTAAGAAGTCGATCGAAAAGCATCGTCTTCTTCTTCTTCAACTAGATCAACTAGCTCAACTAGACGAGTCTTCTTATGAAGAGATCTCGTGGAGCAATTTCTCGGAAGAAGGTTATTGCGCTCCACCAGGTGCCAAGACTGAGGGAAGTAAACTAGAACTTTTCTTTGGGCCGAATCGTTCCGGCAAGACTGCATCTCTCATCGATAGGTTGAAGCGGAAAGCCGGGATGGAAGGCGATGAGGTCGTGAAGCCCTGTGAGGCTCCGTCGATGATGAAAGTGGGAAAGAGGAAAGCCGAGGAGGAATTCGATGCAGGGGATGTAATCATGAAGGAATTCATTGAAGGTATTATGAAGGACTTTATGATTCCATCGATGAAGGAATTGATTGAAGGTGTGATGAAGACCTCCATGGTTTCGTCGGTGATGAAAGATGACGTAGACGACGCTCCTTCGATGATGAAAGCACAAAACGAAAGGACGAGCAAAAAACAAAAGATACCATCAAAACCATGGCTGGTCTTTGTAGACTGCAGCAGATGGGAAAGAAAAACTTATCCTCGCAGTCTCTCCGTGGTGCACGTGAAAGAGATGATGAGAGAAATTTTCGACGGGATCGAGATCTACGACGTCCACGACCTCATACAGCAGCATGGGCTCCAGGCCAACTATTCTCCTTCACCCCAAGTCATGGAAGAACTCGTGAAGAAGATGCTGGAGAAGGGAACGAAGGAAGGACGCAGACTCCACGTCGCCTTCGACGACCTACCCGTTCACGGGTATAACATGCCTGGAGACACGGCGAGCTTGAGCGCGGAATGGGGGAGGATGCTCTCGTCCCTCGAGTCGCACGCTTCTCTGGCTTCTCTCGCCATCGCCTTCCAGCCGTATATCGAATATGCCAAGGCCACTTTCGACGTGAAGGAATTCGAGAAGGGATTGGGATTATCTTTCCAAATAAGTAAGATGCAACTTCTCCTGACACATTCGTGCAATGCGCGACGAAACCGTTCCGTATCCGAAGACGAATACATTTTCTATACCGCTCATCCCAACCTAATGGGGTCGTAGTCCGAGCAACCTGTCTAACAACCCTGTCTACGCGGTCGGGAACAGCCGCTCTCCTCAATTGTATACTATGAATCCGTCAGCCGCCAGGGCTGGAAGGAAAGTGGATGTTTTCGTGGAAGACGGACACCCCGACCCAGGCGAAAAGCTGCGCGTGCGCATTGGGTCGTATTGTCCGGTCGCTATGGTTATCGCAGATAGACGGAATGAAAAATAAGTGAGACGCCGACCGCAATATCTGACCTTCCCCCATAGTACCTATGGGAATGCCAGATAATAACTTAGCGTAGGAAAGAGCTGGGAGCATGAAAATTGGGGATTACGTACCCTGTTGTCTGGAAAGTCGTATCCAGTGGGGGTGATTATAAAAATGTAGGAATCGGCCACCGCCTTTTTGGATAAGCAAATGTACACGTCGGAGCATGCTGGAAGCGAAAGGCGGCGGGATGGATTTTGGCGATGGATCGCGAGGTGTTCATCCGAAATGTATGGACTGTTGCTGTTGGCATCGTCCTTGACATGGCCCCAAGCGACAGATCCGGTTGAGCGTGGGGCCACGGTCCCTTCGAAATGATGCGCGGTCACCGAATGAGAGGCTCGGCGCGGTCCTGCTCTGCCTCGATGCGTCGACTCGTCGCTCCATCTTGCTGCTGCCGATCTCCTCTTCTGTCGTGAGAAAATTCATAGGATGGGAGAGCAGACACTTTCCAGACAAGATGCGTCACCCCCAATTTCTTTCTTTCTCCTTCAAAACTTTTAAGTGTGCTCTTTTCAATGGGTTTTTATTCATCATCGTAGCTTTTATAGTTTCAAAGTTATTGATTTTTTAATGGTGGTATATTGGCTGAAGTAACCTATATGATTCAATCAGAATCGTAATACGTATCATACAATACCTTTTGATTGTTGCATCCTCAAATCTATTTGCCTTAATGCTCCCTCTTTCCCCCGGAACAGAGGTGAGGATTCTCGAGGGATGTCACGACGTGGGTTTCCCCAGCCTCATTCGTTACGTCCTCGCTCACGAATCTCCCTGGGAGCTTCGGGTGAGGCCGGGGACCCTGAACACCCGGCCTCGTCCTTCCTCCCTCGTGTTCGGGGAGAAACCCGTGCTCGCGACCCCGCCCTCTGGGTTGCACTACCACGGGGGGTGGAAGTGCGTGGGTGGTCGGGGGAGAGGCTGCGTCGCCGTCACCGCTGCAGCCGTGTTTCGCTCTCGCGTTGCGGTATGTTTTGACCTATGCGTCGTGGTGAGCGCTTTTCCGGTGGGTTCGATGTTTTGGATCGTAATTACGTAAACCTGGGGTTTTCTCTATGATCTTCAAAAATGTTGTGCATTACCATGTGAGAGTCACCGCGCTTTGTTCGTGGAATTGACTTCGTCTTTCTCCTGAAATATCGCATTTAATAAAGTTGCCTCCGCGTTTTGTTAGCATATGCAAATCCGGACAATTACCTCCCTCGAGTCGTGCCATATCCTTGAAACTCCAACCAATTTCGAGAGCTATTGCTGAGTTTTTAATTCCAGAAATTAGCACACTCTCCTTTGCTCTTAGAAAGGGACGAGAAACGCGGTGGTGCTGGTCTCGGACGAAGAGACCAAGCAGACTTTCTCCGAAGCTCTCCGTCTGATGGACTCGGCGATCGGGTCGACGGGTACGCCGCGCATCCGTCACGTGGAGGAATACAGGGGATGCGAGAATTCCGTCGTGATGTGCGTGGGGGTCGAGGACGCGTGGATGGTGGAGGGCATCTCCCGGGCCATCCACACTCTCGTCATCGTCGACGGGGGAGCCTCCAATTCCGCCCGGAGCCGGATGGGACTCTGGATGGAAATGGAAAGAAGGGGCCTCCTCGTCCATCGCCCCTTGGCGAATGCTTCCGACCTCGATTTCCTTTCCGATGACGACTGGAAGGCGTTGAATCGAAGAAGCATCTTCCTCAAGGTGAAATATCAAGTCTCTCGCGTGCATTTCTCATATCGTCCCCTCGTCTCTTGCGCTTTTAATCTATTTTGCCTTCTCGCAACACGAGAACGAATGATCGCGTGTGTGTTCCTCTCCGCAGATCCGTAGGAGTGGTACGATGGATGATGAAGATGCAAGGATTTCTTCTCCAGAAGGTAATTTAAAGCCATCGGCGATGCTCGTCATTTCTTCCAGGAACTTTCTAATATATTTTTTTGCTTACCGTTGCTAGGAGTTTTCTCGAATCGGTTCTCTTTCCCTTGCAGGGGCAAAAAGGATTTTCGCCATGGGGAATAAAGACGCGCGAGCGGGGATGTGGGAAATCCTCGAGAACACTCTCTGGGTCCAGGAAGGGTGTTCTGCCGCGGACGTGTTTCTCGCCCGCTCTGACATGCTGATCTACGGGACAGGGGGGGAAATACGGATTCTTCATTTAGAGGGGAAGGATCCCAGTGAGGCCCCTCACGGATGGGACCACAACCTTCGCATCGCCCCTTCTTTTCCTTTTATCGTCGATGGAACGACGGGGGTCGGGATGGGGGAATCACTCTTTCTTGTGGGAGGGCACAGTAATCCCCGTTCGGGACTCCGACTGGATCTCCACGGTGGCGAATGGATGCCTCTTCCGAAGGTCATCGAGGGGAGAGTGGATGCAGCTTTGGTGATGGGGGACCCTCACAACATCCTCATCTTGGGGGGAAGGGACCCCGAAAAGAGGCAAATTCTCTCCAGCTGCGAGTGCTTGGACACGCGGCAGGGAGCGTGGTCCCCCTTTCCCCTTCCCATCCCCCTTCCCATCGTCGGCCACGCAGCGACCATCTACGGTGATCACCTATGCATTTCGGGGGGATGGGACGGAATGGAATCTCGGGGGGAAGTGTGGAGGTGCAGGGCGAACGAGGAAGGACCCTGGGACACGCTTCCCCCGCTGCAATTAAACAGATATTTCCATGGGATGACGTGTGGCAGCGCGGGGGAACTTCAAGTCATCGGCGGGATACATCAAAGGAAATATGATGTCTCGGAAGTCCTCTCCTCGGAGATGCTGACCTTCGATGAGGGAAGAGGATGGGAGAGGCAACAGGATCTTCCCTTCAAATATGTGCTGAAAGCATGTGAGATGAAGTGATAGAGAGGGTGAAGGATGGAGAAGGAATTTTTTTCTTTTTTTCCTGGGGAGACCCGGGAGTTTTCTCTCGAGGACACAGGAGGAAACCCTTCTACCTCATAATACGGCGGGTAGTACAATAGGTAATGAATGAAACTTCAAGAACTTCTTCATTTGTAACAACTGGAACTTAGTACCTTCAGAGCCCTTCAACATATTTTCCGCCAGCATCAACGCCCTTTTTGGACCAATTTAGAGAATCCTATTTAACCCTTTCAGAAACTGACGCCCATTCCAATGGACATGGATTTTCATTGCGTCTATGGTAATTTCTTGAGATTCTCTTGACTTTGCGCCCCATACTACACTGCAATGGGCGCAATTATGCATGGCTCAATTCCACCGGAGGCCTTCTTTCACCCATGTTTTGTAATCTTCAATTATGTAATTAAATATATAATACATTACATATGGTATCATATGGTAAATTTATACAAAATACAAAAACGATATATAAAACATAAAAATTTAAATTAAATTAGCGAAAGAGCTCAAAATGCAAAAAATATATATTATTCCGATAGTGGCCTTAATTCAGATCTGAAAAGGTTAATGCTTTTTTGGTATTCCTTGAAGCACCAGTCTACCGAGTCTGCCCAAAGTTCTGGATATTCTTTGTTGCTTGCGTGGTTGCATGAGTGAAGGAAATGTTCCAACCATTTTTTTTTAGTTTGCTTACTCTGTTGGCTCAGCAAATAAAGAAAGATTAGATTTCTCCTTCTGAAAATGAAGGCCAAAAGAGGGGCAGTTTTGCAGCTGCACAATGCTGGAATGCGTCCCGGAGAGATTGTAAAGGAACTTAGGAGCCTCGCCATCGACCGGCCGATCGAATTCGTCTGGAGGACCCTGAAATGATTCATTGAGACAGGCTCAACTGCTGACCGTTCGAGGGGTGGTCCGAGGTCCAAATGTATCCCTGAGGCCATCAGGTCCATCATAAGAAGAAAAAACGGAAAACCGGACTACTTGATAAAAGGACTAGCAGGATTTATTTGGTTTCTTTCGTTGGGTTGACTGGGAGTACCTAAATGAAGGGTGGGTGGTGTGATTAAAACGCTATTGGCCGTCATACGGTCGGTTGACTTCACGAATTCGGAAAACACGGGAATCTCGTGAATACGGATTCGTTTCTCGACGACCCTTTTTCGAATCGTTCGATAAAGGCGTCGTGAATTGGTCGTTTCGAGGACATATTTCATTCGGTCAGATTCGATCTTCTATTTCTGTACTGGCGATCGTCCGCCCAGTCGCAGACTCGAGGTTCATCGCGGAATGCATTGGAATTTCCTTCCGTTGGGAAAATAGACACTGACTACCGGATTCCCTCACGGATCCGCGCGAGATACGCAGAGGGACGCAGGTGAGCATCCTTCCCAGGTCTTATCGACGCCAGGTGGTCCTGGTTCCTTCGCTTTCCATTCATAAGAGAAAGGAGAGTCTCGTCGATGAAGGATAGAAGGAAAATGATTAGTGAAAATGTTTTTCGCGTGGGGGAAGTGGGACCCCATTATTACAATAGTGCAAATTTTATTGGGCATTTCATATATTTTATTGCCAGTGAAATAACTTTTTCCCCTCGGCCAACATTTATTTGGCGCTGGTTCTTCATCTATGAATGAACTGTCATCACCTTGGGCAAACTAAATCACCATCTACCTCATCGCAATTTTTCTGCTGAATATGAGTAGTTATGATTTTATAATATCATGAATATATCTACGCTTTAGAATTGGTCAGGGGTTCCCACAGATCAAATGATGCGTCCCCTGAACTTCCATCCTTCAAGTAAATAGAATATTCCCAAACGGCATCAAAGAGTTGCATTCGTCCCAAGTAAAGCCTGCTCCAGCGACCAGGGTCACAGGCAATTCGCGTGGGGAACCTCAAGGAAAGTATTGAACATATGAACAGCTGAATGCCGTCCAGACTAGCTATAACAGGTTCTTTAGGGTTATCTATCGTAGATTGCATGAACCTTTTTTCTCTAGCTGCTGTCAGATAGATAGCAGAGTCATGTTCAAGAGAAAAAAACCTTTTTAACGTTCAAAAAGCCTGTCGTCCCTAATACTTGAACGTGAAAGAACCTCTTTGAACTGGGGCTAAGCCAACCGCAACATTCTTGTGCTACTTGGGATCGTCACCTGACAAATTCCTTCCTCTCTTCCAACCTCTATTTATTGACGTGGATGCTGTGTCAATTTCTTGTAAGATGCGATTTCCATTTTATATTGATAATTATTGCGCCTTCGTATTAATAACTTGTCAAATTGTATCTCCGTCAATATACTGTATAAGTAACATGTAAGATCAAGTTGATGTAACTAATAGGCATGTCATCTTTTCCAAGAAAATAATGTCATCAACAGTCATGTCAAACCTTCCAACATGCATGAAATTCTCATCATAGTGACGTAGTATTAATATGAAAGAGTCAATATGTGTGATACTTGCCATTTTTCAAGTGCGACTTCAACCGAGAGGGGTACAATATAAAGGACTATTAATCATGCTCTAGAGGTAGTCGATTCAGAATCCATTTATTGTTTAAATCTCATCGGAATCGATGAAAATGGAGTAGCCACTCGGCAATCATGGAAATCTGTCGTGGCAGTTCTGAAAGTCGATCGGGTCCAAGTCTTGAAAGTCGGTTCCATCGGTGCAGGATCCCTTCACTTTTGCCAGGAATTCAGGATTCAGCACGATCCAGGCCATGGTGCAATCACACACCACAGGATTATCTGGAACACAGAAAATCTGAGATATGACACATGCCCTGCATCAATGAGAACATTGAACGAGCGGAATCTCACCATTGAGATCGATTTCCCGAATCTTCTCCAGAATAGGGCGGAAAGGTTCCTCTCTCAATACTGAGATTTCATTTTCACTTAGATCTATCCACGCGGATTCTCTGAAACCTGAAATAAAACGGGGAACTAATTTTCAGCCTCTAAAGGAAACAAATACTGGGACGTGC
>CAJPEV010006269.1:0-10844 GCA_905338385.1 Darwinula stevensoni
CATCTCCAAGCTACAGGAACTGCAAGCCCCCACATCAGAGTGAACCAACGGCCCGGACCCCACCATACTTCTTTCCCCATTGACTGTACTTCTTCATATTTTGACAATGCCAATGCACTGTCCTGACTGAGGACGAAAATGAAAATAATAAATTAGCTCTATAGAGGCGCTCGATTATCGATCGACACAGTTCACTGTGAATGCGTTTAGTGTTTCCACCAACCGATTGCGGGAATACATTCTAAGTAGAAGCATTGTTTCACTGTGAAGTTTTTTTTATTTCTTACGCCAGGAGTGGCGGTTTGCACCGCCGCAACGATTCTATACTTTTCTGCTTGCGTTTCATGTCATGACTGATTATTTGTACGAGTGTGCTTCATTAAAGTCCCTGATCGTAAGGTAAACTAAAATAGATTACATTAATGCGTGAAGTCTGTTCCTGATGGGAAGCATTCGAACGGAAGGGAGGAAATAACGACGAATTTAATTCAGAAAAAATCAGAGCATCATCCAGTCGATGTGTCTGTGAATGTTCGAGGGCTTCAGGGAATTGTTGTCTTCATGGGCCCGATTAGATCAGTATGACTCTCGAATCCATTAAGAATATTTGACGAAACATATAGAGTCTCTATATAGAGACCTGTTGTTCGGGAGGTCGCCTGGCAGGGATTCTGGCACAACTGCCAGACTCGGAAGACACTCGAATTCGAAGGAAGGGGAGAGAGGTGAGGTGAGGTTGAGGTTGGGGTTGATAGGAAAGACTTTGAAAAATGGTTTTCAAATTACTTTATTGCACCATTTAAATTGACCCAAGAACGTCGTATGCACAGGATTCTGCAATTTCGCAGAGGAAGCTGCAGATTCACACTCCAAGAGAATTTGAAGTCACGTTCACGATGTTGGGGATTATGGTTTCGAGATTGGTTTTTGTAATGGATCAATCAATCACTCCATGAAGTTCTGAAAATTTATTAAAGCATGCTTCCCAGTATAGACTCGTTAGGCTGTTCCTGCCGAATGCGCATTCGGTGTAAGTCTCTTTTGGGACTTTCGCGATGGAGAATGCTTTGGCGATTTTCATTTCCTCTTCTTTCCACGGAGTTTCTCGGTGTGAACTTTTTCCTTTTCCATTATAATTCGGTGGTCATCTTTTGTACCTAAGATGAAAAGTAGGCAAGTGGACCTGCTCTTTCCGACATACAGAAGTGCATTATCGTCTGAGAGTAAGTCGAACAGAATGATGATGCTCGCCTCCAAGCCTTTGAACCGACGAACCGAGTCCACAATGAGGACTTTCCTTTGAGGGGGATCTTCATCAGGCTGGTGAAATGACCCTTTATTCTCGTACTCCGCATTGTACATGGAATAAGACAATTTTCCATTTAGTGTCATATTCAACTGCTTGATAACTTGATCTCTGTGCGGAACGCTTTGTGTGAGGATGACAAACTCCTTATCACATCCTTCAGCTGCGCACTCATTGATGATGTCTAAAACATTCTCGGCACCCTGTCTCAAACGGTCGTGCTCTGGTTCAACTGGGAGGTAGGGCTCCTGCCACTTGACTGGATAACCATCGATTTTATGGCCCATGGTAACTTCGCTTCGAACATCCTCTTTCACATGAGCAAGGAAACATTCGCATATATGTCTGGGACTGCGAATGTTCGTTTTGAGCTTCTTCGACTGGGACAAGTAGTTCTTTTCTTTTGCCGTAAGATTTTGTCCACAATAAACCATCTGCTCTTCATCAAAGGTAAGGAAGAAGGTACCAGTTTCATCCCAAATCTTTTCCAGGTATTCTATCCAGGAGAAAAGCCGACGCGATCCTGATGTGTTGTATATGCAGAGATCGAGACCTTCGTCGACAAATATGTGGCGATAGGTGTCTTGGCATATCCCCTGCCTGGCTTCTATTTTAGCCTGCAGGTCTTCCTTTTTTCCGTCATCAGTCCAACTTCCCCCCGTCCATCCCATGAAAGCATCGAATGTTTGTACATTAATGTTTAGTTGATGAGTCCTCAGTACCATCTCATTCATTTTTTTTTCTGTGAGGTGCTTTATCTCGCACTCGAGGTACTTGATGAGAGCTCTGTTGAAACAGAGTACGAGCATCTTGCTCTCAGGATCATTTATGAGAATGTTGGAAGCGCTTTCAATCAAAAGCCACGTCTTCCCAGTCCCGGCCACACCTTTGAAGGTCATAATCCGTTTCCCTGATTCATATTTCACCCACTCCATGAGTGCCTTGAGATATGTTGGATTAAATCCGGGCTCCGGAATGTATTTTATTTGGTTGACGGCTACAGGGTTTGCAAGGGCATTGGAAACCATTGGCACCAGCCAGCCCAAATTCCGTCGGTAGCCTTCTCTCCTCAGACACCAGCCTCCTAGGATTCTGAAACGACAACATTATATTCTATGTCCTATGCATGCAACTGCCTTCAACAGGAACAAAATATTGGAATGGTGACAGTGACATACATTGATAGAATATTGAGATAAGTTTCATCGCTCCATAAGTTTCTGCGCTGGAGCTCCATATTCTCATCCAATATATGAGTTCTCCACCATGTCTTGAAGGCATTAGGGCTCTCACAGTCATCTCGACTGAGAGTTCCCTCATCTCTCCTGTATTCAAGAGAGCCTCCCAACGAGTGAAAGGGAACACAGACATACCCGCTCTTACCGCGTATTATTTCATCGACTTCAGAGAATTTTTTTGCATAAAAGTCTCGAATCATCTTCTCCCAAGCGGACACTTGCTTCAGCCCTTTTTTTATATTTTCACTCAAATTGTTTGGCTTCCCATCTTTTACTTGAAGGATCTTCAAGCCTGCACGACGGTGTGCGATGATCATGTCGCACTCCCCATCGTTTTTTAGGCCCTTGATGTTAGCCACAACAAACATGGGTTGTTTTTCTGTCTCATTTCGAGCCAAATGGTCAATTTTCTTCATCACCTCCCACTCAGCTCTAGTTCCGTCTTGTTCTTCTCTGTCCCGAAAAATTTCCGGTAGGAGATAATATCCCTTTTCCCAATTAGGGAATTGATCTTTGACGAAATCCTTTCCTCTTTCGATAGCATTCTCTTCATTCTCACCTATGGTAAGTCTTCCCATTGGCTCGACTAGCTCGTAGAAGCCACTATCGTNTCGAACGGAAGGGAGGAAATAACGACGAATTTAATTCAGAAAAAATCAGAGCATCATCCAGTCGATGTGTCTGTGAATGTTCGAGGGCTTCAGGGAATTGTTGTCTTCATGGGCCCGATTAGATCAGGATGACTCTCGAATCCATTCAGAATATTTGACGAAACTTATAGAGACCTGTTGTTCGGGAGGTCGCCTGGCAGGGATTCTGGCACAACTGCCAGACTCGGAAGACACTCGAATTCGAAGGAAGGGGAGAGAGGTGGGGTGAGGTTGAGGTTGGGGTTGATAGGAAAGACTTTGAAAAATGGTTTTCAAATTAATTTATTGCATCATTTAAATTAACCCAAGAACGTCGTATGCACAGGATTCTGCAATTTCGCAGAGGAAGCTGCAGATTCACACTCCAAGAGAATTTGAAGTCACGTTCACGATGTTGGGGATTATGGTTTGAGATTGGTTTTTGTAATGGATCATTCAATCATTCCATGAAGTTCTGAAAATTTATTAAAGCATGCTTCCCAGTATAGACTCGTTAGGCTGTTCCTGCCGAATGCGCATTCGGTGTAAGTCTCTTTTGGGACTTTCGCGATGGAGAATGCTTTGGCGATTTTCCTTTCCTCTTCTTTCCACGGAGTTTCTCGGTGTGAACTTTTTCCTTTTCCATTATAATTCGGTGGTCATCTTTTGTACCTAAGATGAAAAGTAGGCAAGTGGACCTGCTCTTTCCGACATACAGAAGTGCATCATCGTTTGGGAAAAAGTCGAACATAATGATGATGCTCGCCTCCAAGCCTTTGAACCGACGAACCGAGTCCACAATGAGGACTTTCCTTTGAGGGGGATCTTCATCAGGCTGGTCAAATGACCCTTTATTCTCGTACTCCGCATTGTACATGGAATAAGACAAGTTTCCATTTAGTGTCATATTCAACTGATTGATAACTTGCTCTGTGTGCTTTACGCTTCGTGTGAGGATGACAAACTTCTTATCATATCTTTCAGCTGCGCACTCTTTGATGATGTCTAAAACATTCTCGGCACCCTGTCTCAAACGGTCGTGCTCTGGTTCAACTGGGAGGTAGGGCTCCTGCCACTTGACTGGATAGCCATCGATTTTATGGCCCATGGTAACTTCGCTTCGAACATCCTCTTTCACATGAGCAAGGAAACATTCGCATATATGTCTGGGACTGCGAATGTTCGTTTTGAGCTTCTTCGACTGGGACAAGTAGTCCCTTTCTTTTTCCGTAAGATATTGTTCATAATAAACCTTCTGCTCTTCATCAAAGGTAAGGAAGAAGGTACCAGTTTTATCCCAAATCTTTTTCAGGTATTCTATCCAGGAGACAGGCCGACCCGATCCTGATGTGTTGTTGTATATGCAGAGATCGATACCTTCGTCGACAAATATGTGGCGATAGGTGTCTTGGCATATCCCCTGCCTGGCTTTTTTTATTTTAGCCTCCAGGTCTATCCTTTTGTTGCCATCGTTCCAAATTCCCCCCGTCCATCCCATGAAAGCATCGAATGTTTGTACGTTAATGTTTAGTGGACGAGTCCTCAGTTCCATCTCATTATTTTTCTTATCTGTGAGGTGCTTTATCTCGCACTCGAGGTACTTGATGAGAGCTCTGTTGAAACAGAGTACGAGCATCTTGCTCTCAGGATCATTTATGAGAATGTTGGAAGCGCTTTCAATCAAAAGCCACGTCTTCCCAGTCCCGGCCACACCTTTGAAGGTCATAATCCGTTTCCCTGATTCATATTTCACCCACTCCATGAGTGCCTTGAGATATGGTGGATTAAATCCGGGCTCCGGAATGTTCTCTATTTGGTTGACGGCTACAGGGTTTGCAAGGGCATTGGAAACCATTGGCACCAGCCAGCCCAAATTCCGTCGGTAGCCTTCTCTCCTCAGACACCAGCCTCCTAGGATTCTGAAACGACAACATTATATTCTATGTCCTATGCATGCAACTGCCTTCAACAGGAACAAAATATTGGAATGGTGACAGTGACATACATTGATAGAATATTGAGATAAGTATCTGGAGGCAGGAGCTCCATATTCTCATCCAATATATGAGTTCTCCACCATGTCTTGAAGGCATCAGGGCTCTCACAGTCATCTCGACTGAGAGTTCCCTCATTTCTTCGGAATTCACGAAAGCCTGTCAACGAGTGAAAGGGAACACAGACATACCCGCTCTTACCGCGTATTATTTCATCGACTGATGATTCAGGGAAGTTTTTTGCATAAAAGTCTCGAATCATCTTCTCCCAAGCGGTCACTTGCTTCAGCCCTTTTTTTATATTTTCACTCAAATTTTTTGGCTTCCCATCTTTTACTTGAAGGATCTTCACGCCTGCACGACGGTGTGCGATGATCATGTCGCACTCCCCATCGTTTTTTACGCCCTTGATGTTAGCCACAACAAACATTGGTTGTCTTTTTGTCTCATTTCGAGCCAAATGGTCAATTTTCTTCATCACCTCCCACTCAGCTCTAGTTCCGTCTTGTTCTTCTCTGTCCCGAAAAATTTCCGGTAGGACATAACATCCCTCTTCCCAATTAGGGAATTGATCTTTGACGAAATCCTTTCCTCTTTCGATAGCATTCTCTTCATTCTCANGTGTGCTTCATTAAAGTCCCTGATCGTAAGGTAAACTAAAATAGATTACATTAATCCGTGAAGTCTGTTCCTAATGGGAAGCATTCGAACGGAAGGGAGGAAATAACGACGAATTTAATTCAGAAAAAATCAGAGCATCATCCAGTCGATGTGTCTGTGAATGTTCGAGGGCTTCAGGGAATTGTTGTCTTCATGGGCCCGATTAGATCAGGATGACTCTCGAATCCATTCAGAATATTTGACGAAACTTATAGAGACCTGTTGTTCGGGAGGTCGCCTGGCAGGGATTCTGGCACAACTGCCAGACTCGGAAGACACTCGAATTCGAAGGAAGGGGAGAGAGGTGGGGTGAGGTTGAGGTTGGGGTTGATAGGAAAGACTTTGAAAAATGGTTTTCAAATTAATTTATTGCATCATTTAAATTAACCCAAGAACGTCGTATGCACAGGATTCTGCAATTTCGCAGAGGAAGCTGCAGATTCACACTCCAAGAGAATTTGAAGTCACGTTCACGATGTTGGGGATTATGGTTTGAGATTGGTTTTTGTAATGGATCATTCAATCATTCCATGAAGTTCTGAAAATTTATTAAAGCATGCTTCCCAGTATAGACTCGTTAGGCTGTTCCTGCCGAATGCGCATTCGGTGTAAGTCTCTTTTGGGACTTTCGCGATGGAGAATGCTTTGGCGATTTTCCTTTCGAGAAGAAAGGTGCCTCAAAGAGCCACACTTGAAAAAGGAAAAGGTAATATTAAGCCACCAGTAGAAAACATGGATTCTACTTTTCATCCGTTCACCTGGACGAGAAAGGCTGTATGTCTTCACGTATATCGTCTGAGAGTAAGTCGAACAGAATGATGATGCTCGCCTCCAAGCCTTTGAACCGACGAACCGAGTCCACAATGAGGACTTTCCTTTGAGGGGGATCTTCATCAGGCTGGTGAAATGACCCTTTATTCTCGTACTCCGCATTGTACATGGAATAAGACAATTTTCCATTTAGTGTCATATTCAACTGCTTGATAACTTGATCTCTGTGCGGAACGCTTTGTGTGAGGATGACAAACTCCTTATCACATCCTTCAGCTGCGCACTCATTGATGATGTCTAAAACATTCTCGGCACCCTGTCTCAAACGGTCGTGCTCTGGTTCAACTGGGAGGTAGGGCTCCTGCCACTTGACTGGATAACCATCGATTTTATGGCCCATGGTAACTTCGCTTCGAACATCCTCTTTCACATGAGCAAGGAAACATTCGCATATATGTCTGGGACTGCGAATGTTCGTTTTGAGCTTCTTCGACTGGGACAAGTAGTTCTTTTCTTTTGCCGTAAGATTTTGTCCACAATAAACCATCTGCTCTTCATCAAAGGTAAGGAAGAAGGTACCAGTTTCATCCCAAATCTTTTCCAGGTATTCTATCCAGGAGAAAAGCCGACGCGATCCTGATGTGTTGTATATGCAGAGATCGAGACCTTCGTCGACAAATATGTGGCGATAGGTGTCTTGGCATATCCCCTGCCTGGCTTCTATTTTAGCCTGCAGGTCTTCCTTTTTTCCGTCATCAGTCCAACTTCCCCCCGTCCATCCCATGAAAGCATCGAATGTTTGTACATTAATGTTTAGTTGATGAGTCCTCAGTACCATCTCATTCATTTTTTTTTCTGTGAGGTGCTTTATCTCGCACTCGAGGTACTTGATGAGAGCTCTGTTGAAACAGAGTACGAGCATCTTGCTCTCAGGATCATTTATGAGAATGTTGGAAGCGCTTTCAATCAAAAGCCACGTCTTCCCAGTCCCGGCCACACCTTTGAAGGTCATAATCCGTTTCCCTGATTCATATTTCACCCACTCCATGAGTGCCTTGAGATATGGTGGATTAAATCCGGGCTCCGGAATGTTCTCTATTTGGTTGACGGCTACAGGGTTTGCAAGGGCATTGGAAACCATTGGCACCAGCCAGCCCAAATTCCGTCGGTAGCCTTCTCTCCTCAGACACCAGCCTCCTAGGATTCTGAAACGACAACATTATATTCTATGTCCTATGCATGCAACTGCCTTCAACAGGAACAAAATATTGGAATGGTGACAGTGACATACATTGATAGAATATTGAGATAAGTTTCATCGCTCCATAAGTTTCTGCGCTGGAGCTCCATATTCTCATCCAATATATGAGTTCTCCACCATGTCTTGAAGGCATTAGGGCTCTCACAGTCATCTCGACTGAGAGTTCCCTCATCTCTCCTGTATTCAAGAGAGCCTCCCAACGAGTGAAAGGGAACACAGACATACCCGCTCTTACCGCGTATTATTTCATCGACTTCAGAGAATTTTTTTGCATAAAAGTCTCGAATCATCTTCTCCCAAGCGGACACTTGCTTCAGCCCTTTTTTTATATTTTCACTCAAATTGTTTGGCTTCCCATCTTTTACTTGAAGGATCTTCAAGCCTGCACGACGGTGTGCGATGATCATGTCGCACTCCCCATCGTTTTTTAGGCCCTTGATGTTAGCCACAACAAACATGGGTTGTTTTTCTGTCTCATTTCGAGCCAAATGGTCAATTTTCTTCATCACCTCCCACTCAGCTCTAGTTCCGTCTTGTTCTTCTCTGTCCCGAAAAATTTCCGGTAGGAGATAATATCCCTTTTCCCAATTAGGGAATTGATCTTTGACGAAATCCTTTCCTCTTTCGATAGCATTCTCTTCATTCTCACCTATGGTAAGTCTTCCCATTGGCTCGACTAGCTCGTAGAAGCCACTATCGTCAAGTCCCTGTTCCGACATGGTGATTGTTGTGGAAGCTGGTACCTATAAATTCAAATATCGCCAAGTTTATATTCATTATTATGAAGGATATATGGCGAGGTACAAAAAGGCATAAAATAATTGAAACAATAAATTACAAAATTCATGGTTCGATCAATTGAAAAGTGGTGACCATGGTAGTTTTGTTTTTAAAAGGTTAAATAAATACCTAGGTATATGTTTGTGCTTATTTTAACCTAATTTTGTGTGGTATTTCCAGATGTAAGAACGTGAAATCGAAAAAGTGCGGAAAAGAAAACAAGCTTAAATTAGGTTCCTTCCAATGTATCAAATCGGTCCAAGAAAGTTAACAGAGGAGTGATTTAGTTCCTCGCACGCCAGCTTGTGAAACCCATCGTTGAATGTTCATACAGGACTAAAATTAAAAAAAGAAGTGATGTGATAGAGTAGTGTAAGAAGTTCCATGCTGATGTGCTAAAGTGCTTTTGACTTGGATGTGCAGGGACCACTGCTAATGAAGTTCTGCGAACTTCAGTAGAGACTGTTAATACTGATCATTATTCACCATTGCTTAAGAGAGACCGATAGCAAGCATTGCGAGATGAGCGTCCAGGAAATCTGGCAAAAGAGCGTTGCTTTTCTGCACGACAGTGCAAAACCACATGAAGCCTATGTGACTAATAAGAACATCGCAGATATAGCTTGGGCGGTGTTGAGTCACCCACCTTACTACCGTACGATTACAGCATATTCGGTCCCTGACATTTTTCCTTAATGGTCGCCATTATCGAAGGGACGGTCTAATGAAAAAAACCTGTTCAGGAATGACTACAATGCCTTGCAATGAAATTACATGTTTCTTCTTTTTGGATAATAATACATGTATTAACTTTCAGACGTGTTCAGACCCAGACATCATCCTTAAGAATGGACAAATGTGCCTGTGTGAAGCTGCTTCTGTTTGACCGCTGACCACGAACTTTAAACTTAAGGTACTAAGGGAAGTAGAGTACCCCTAGGGAGGGCCTTTGAGCCACTTTCGGCACTCTCAGGTCAAGCACCTGACCGTGGCGAATGGTCAAAGGTCACGATTTGCTTGCCTCTCTTCAAAAATCTGTATCTCCCCTACCCTTGGTTGCAGAAACCTCAAATATACGTCATTCTCCTCGCCACAGAACAATTTAAATTATGAGCCAAAATATTTGCTCGTCTCTCTGCTCTCCGAGACGCTGTCGTGCCATATGTGAAAATTCGAGTTTCGCGAATTCGCTTCTTCCCTTGCTCATTCTCCGAAGAAACAATGCATCGTGAAAAGCATGCTCCAGTTTTTAGAAACCTTCCCCATTCGTCTTCGCGTCGGAGGGCGCGATGATTCAACGAACCGTTTTCCCTGGAAGTTCGATGATATACCTCAAAATCTCCCTATTTTTGCATAGTGCCTCACGCCCATGGTCACTTCTCGAGAATCCCCATTCGTCTTCGCGTCGGAGGGCGCGATGATTCAACGAACCGTTTTCCCTGGAAGTTCGATGATATACCTCAAAATCTCCCTATTTTTGCATAGTGCCTCACGCCCTACCAGTGAAGAGCTCTTGCTCTAACTCTAAGTTTTGAAGTTGTCTGCCTTAAAACCTCTTCGGAGAAGTCGACGAAGTCCAGTTAAAAGTCTGCTCAGACAAGTGCGGACAAGTGTTTACTACCTAGAGAATGTCATCCAGAGATGCCACTGCATGTCCCCGTTTCGGTGGTGTAGCGATAGCATATACTGTAATTTACCTATATATTACTTATGCACCTCGCTATGGTCGCGCCTTCGGCTCATCATTATCTAGAATAATGACTAATTCATTTGCAATATCTGTTTTGGCCAATCTGGTGAAACTTCTAAAAAACACATAAGAAAATTTTTGAAAATTCAAAATATAAAGAAACAGTTTCCCTTGTGTCTTGTCTTGTTCAGTCTTCAGGCCAAATTTATTGGGAAAACTTGACATGGAGTATCTGAATGAGATTGAATGAAAAAATAACTGAATCTAATCTAATTATAATTGAACGAAGCGAACTTCTTTTGACGCGACTTCGGTTTTCGTGGTGAATTGGCCGAGCATAATTGAAAATCCTACGACGAGACACACCATGTGACCCTTCATTATTTTGTGTTCAAGGAAGACTCACTTTGCTTCATCGTTGTTTGCGTACATCGGTTTCCTGTAGTCCCATTGGAGGCCTGGAGTTGAAAGGCTTTATCCTCCCCTCCTTCTATGGCCATCCCTACCAAATGAAT
>CAJPEV010006270.1:0-10844 GCA_905338385.1 Darwinula stevensoni
CTTAAAAATTGGAAAATATGCATGAAATATGCACGAAAATGGGAAAATATGCAAAATCATACTTTTTTAAACGCAGTACGAATTTTTTAGGTGAAGGAAGTTCAAGGTACATTTCATGCCTCAACTGAGTATAGTTGATCTATTCTCGTGACAACCAGCGGCGAAGTCAGGAATTCGCCAATGGAAGGCCAAAGGAACAATTTTTCGAAACTCTTCGAGAGGGATGGTGGTAGCGGATGGATTTAGAACAGAGTTTCGGGGGGTTTACCACTCCAGCCAGCGCATAACAGCCTGAAAATTGTCATAGATTGCTCATAAATAAACATATTTTTGGAAAACGCTTACTTTTTTGCTTAAAAAATGACCGAAACATGCATAAATATGCACATGTTGTGAAAAGTGTAAAAACCTGCATTTTTATGCATTTAAAAAATGGCAGAAATCACTTCCAATACCAATAAGACACGATCCTATCTGGATTGTATGTTCCTAGGAGGCTGCAAAAAAAAATATGCATCCCTCGTCAGCATTGTAAAAGAGACTGTGCAGAGCGTTGCATCCGGTCGAAAACCCCTCTACGAGCCAATTGAGCGAGCCTAAGTTGGAAAGATTTGGCGATCATAACATGAGATTGTCGCAATTAAACTGTCCCATTATCGACGAATTACTGTCGAAATCCGTCTTGGAAGCAGAGGCCACGGTGTTTTGTCTCAAGGTATCCAGTCAAGTGGGAATACTGAGACATACTCTCCTGCTAAGACCTGAGTGGGTTGTATGTTCCTAGGAGGCTGCAAAAAAAATATGCATCCCTCGTCAGCATTAAAAAAGAGTGCAGGGCGTTGCATCCGGTCGAAAACCCCTCTACGAGCCAATTGAGCGAGCCTAAGTTGGAAAGATTTGGCGATCATAACATGAGATTGTCGCAATTAACACTCATACCTATGAACGAAAATGGGCCCCAAGGTCATACAACTTTTGTAACCTATGGCAAACAAAAATGACCATACAATGGCTGACGGATGCGATCGGCTCAAGGCAATAAGCAACAATTTTCGCTCATGCACGACGTACGTACTCCTGAAGCAGCCAACGAGGCTAAACTCGGGGCTGCAATTCCTTTTTCAACCCTTTTTAGCTGGTAGTAACAGAAATTAATCGTAAGTAAATACTCAAGATCAGGTATTTAGGATATTACTGAATCGCAGTCAGCATTATCGCTTGTCACATTTCTGCATCGACGTAAGAAATTCTTTCAACGTTTGAGACGAAGCATTAAGCTCTGACAACTCTAAACGATGAGAAAATCTTTGTGATCGGTTGGAAGGGACTTGTTGGAGTATAGGCCAATGCATTGTAGTCGTCAGCCATGCATCCATCCTTGGCGCTCGTTGAATCGGCCTTCTTATCCTTTTCCGTATGTTAAGTTTCGAAAAAGGTCCGTGAAGATATGAAAATCGCACTTCGAGTTTCGCTTTTCTTACGTTAGCAATGAAATCGGATGTTAAGTTTTGTGAAAAGGTTGCAGAGTCCAGGAATTTGTTCAAATTGTTTTGAAAACGAAAGTGTATTTTTGAGAAACGGACGTTAGCAATTGGGAAAAACTGTAATATCGGCGGAGATAGTTTTGTAAATATTCTCTTGTATAATTTTTTTCCGAATCGCTATGAATCATTATGATGAAATTGTTTTATTTGGCGCATCAGTTGCAGCCAGGCACGAATTCTAAACTTGACCCCTTTGCAGGGGAATTTTTTCCACAAAGGCACAGGTCCATGCCATGTGAATTCAGTTTGCTGAATCATCAGTCAGTCGAGTTGGCGCCACCATTATCCCTAGCACCATTATCAGCTAAATCATGGGCATTCCTGACGTGCCCGTCCTACCCAATTACGGCTTAGCTGGCAAAGCAGCCCCAGCAAGAAAAACATTAATTCCGTTCTCGCCTCGTGCTAAAACGACAAAATGTCCTCCTCCCTGGAAAATGGTTAAGAAGCGCCTTATTCAGAAATTCATGACGGAAAGAGATTACACTCACAATATCTACGTAGGTGTCGATGTGTTGTCTGGACTGCAAGTATTTCGAATGTATCAGGTTGTAAAGGTGAAATTTAGACATTTTCCAGAAAACAATTTATTGACAATTAACTCTACAACGACTAGAGTTCAGTCTTGACTAGAGTTCTGTTGTAGGTTCTCGATAAGCACTCACGCCCACAATGCCCACTGGTCACTCTACTTATGCACCTACATAGAAAGTTCTAACATTTTCCAGATTTTTCTAGAAAAAATCGAAATGTCTAAATTTCACCTACAACCTGATATATACGGAATGTCGACAGGCTGTTCCTCGAAATTCAAGATGGGAAATGTGAAGTGGGAAGATGGAAGGGATCCTTCAGATGGAGTCGTTTCGTAATACCGATGGAAGAAAAAAGAGCTGAAGATTCACATCAGTATCATCCTATTCTGAATTTTCATGAAGGAGTCCGCAAGCGCGTGGAATGCGATAAAATGTTGAAGAAGTGTTGGATAAACGATAGGGGAAGTCCCGGTATTTTGGAATGCTTTGGGAAAAACAAGTCCCCGGTTAGCTGATTTAAAAACATAAGAGGCAAAACAAAAACGAAGAGTTAGACTCCCTTCAATCCCGTAAATTCCTTCCTCAAGGTTTCTATGTGATGTCTGAAGGACATGAGGATGTCCCTGCCGGTCTTCGCCATGAGGAGGCTGATGACTGGCGCTGGGATGAACGCCAGATGGACGTCAATGTGATTGACCCACTGGATTAAGGTCCTCTCGGGTTCACCAGGCATTGGAGTATAAACGAATCCTTGTGGGTGAAAGGTTGCCCTGTGGGAAACGAAATCAAGCTTTTTTCTGATTCTCTTGTTTTCAGAGGATTTGGATTTATAACTTTGCACCAAAAAATGAAGGAAGATATGGGATAGGCATGTTGCAAAAATAGATTATAAACTGTAGGATAGCACCGCTGACTCCAAAGTCTTGGGCAAGTTTTGGAAACAACATGTTCTTGTGCGCGAGCTAGAAATGAAAGCAGGGCACTATCGAATAAAATCTTAAATTCGGATTAGCATTGAGACATGTAAAATCGCGGAGTTTCAACGTCTCAATTGCAATTTCCGATCTACTTCATTAATGTTCGTCTGCGGAACTTCTTGTGACATCCCAGGAGCATAACTTCCCGGGAAATTATCCCAATTTCATTAATGATAGATGCAATGGGGAATTCCTCAATCATTTGGATTTACTAAAGACATGGGATTTCCACTTCATTTAGTTGTGTATGGGCACCTTTGCGATGAATTAGCTCGAGATAGGAGGCAGAAACAAACGAACAGTGATTCGACTTTCGGTAACAACGTTATTGAACAATCTAAGACAATTTTTACCCTTACCGCATCCCCCTTCCCAGTTCTCCTTACGACGAAATGAAACTGCAACGAACCTGACATATTGACTAGACGGAGGCAATGCGGGCCAGGAGGTGCTGGCTAGGGCGACGTAAATTCCATCGCCTTCCTTGTCCCAATACATGATGGCGACGATGTCCCTGCTCCAGATGATGCCGTTCCCGACCGGGTGTAACACCTCGTAAAGCAATCGGCATCTTGGCGTGATATCCTGAAAGAATTACGTTTCGAGCAACCTGTTCGAGACAGTAAAAAGAGTAAACGGATTGCTTTTTAGGCCTCACAAGCACGACTTCCACACGTTGCAAATTGTGATTCCATTTTGGGTAATCTTGTACATGATCCCACACGTCTCTGAAGATCACGTCAACTGAGACGTTCACCACGGTCTGCAATGCACCAAGTCATGTCTTAAGGCAATAGACGTAGCAGATACAGCACCCATGTCGAAAATCGAGTCTTCTCCATGGCTTTAGAAAGGGAGTCTCTCGAAGAAAATAATATTTTTGTTTCCTTCAGACGAGTGAAAAATAAAGTAAATACATTATTTTGTTTTCATTGTATATATTAGTGTGCCCATCATTTCTCACTCTGATTCGGAGATGACACAGTCAAGGGTAGTATATGGATCGAAAATCGTGCCCTTTCTGTTGGCGAAATACATATCTGTTCTGACGAACGAAATTCTCTCGTCTTAGGATTGAATCCCTACCACCCATACTCCCTGGGGTGGCGTAGAATGGGTATGGTATGGTATGGTATGCCAAATTGCATCACACGCGGAAGAGATGCATACAGAATGAAATTGTTGCATTTTGGTCGTGAAAGAATATATCCTCCATGTGAGGGTTTTTTATGAAATTGAAAATATGATGCGATGAGAACACATCACATTCGGGACCGCTTTTTAAGGACGAAAATGCATCAATCTGATGCCTTGAATATTCCATGTGCAGGAGTCTGTTTACTACTTCCGCCTCATACGGAGTGATGAATAAGTTTCCGCACACAATTTTTAAACACAAATTACTAATGATAAGCGTAGCGTGGATGGAAAAAGTAGGGGGACACGGGATATAAGGGTGGGGGGGGGGGTTGTGGAAGGAGCGCAGGACAAAGTGAGGGGGCAGGGGAACTCTGAGATACTGATATCATGCATCTCTTTTTCTTCTTTTTTTTTTAGCTTCTTTTCTTTAAAAGTGGGGGGGGGGCACGTGCCCCCCTTACTCCCCCGACGTAAGCAACCAAGCCTGTTCTATTCCTCAAGTCATGCAAGGGAGGGAGTATATGGTCTTCGATAGAAGTCTGTATCTTGTTGACGAAGCCTATGTCCTGCAGCATTAAAAGGTCTTCACATCCAGAACAGAACACCCTCTTCGAAAATGAACCTTCATCGGTTAAAGCCAAATAAAAAGAAATGGTGCAAGGTCTAGACAATAAGGTGGGTGGGTGATTACAGTGATTACAGATCGATGCAAACGGCATTGAAGAATGATCCAAAGCTAGCCAGTTTGTGCAGACATCGTTTCCTCCTCTCCTGCGTACTGTAATTATGATTCAGATTTGTTGGAATAAAAGTATGCGACTCTTAATTTTTTCTCGCGCTCATTTTCTCATTAAGTTACCTTTGGCTGTGGTCCCACCAATCCGTGATCTTGTCGGCAATGAAGTCGGAAGGATCCCCATCTGGAGTTAAAATGTATTGAAGATTGGTATGTAGGTTCCTTACCTCTAAGTATGTCATGGTGAGGCCACTTTCTCTGTTGCGAGCACTTGCGACTTTGATGACGTCATCAGATAGCGTAGTCATGGACTCCCAGGTAGTATTTTGTAGAATCTGTTTGAAGGATTCATAGTTTCTCTTTCCTTGCTCTAAGTACGGCAGCAATTCGACCTATGGAATGATTCAGTTATTTTTCTTCTGGGCCTGTGCAAAAATATAAGATGTCTAATATTTTTAAAAGTGAAATCAAATTGATGCATACCGGAATGGGTCGGTCTTCGTGCGTTTCCAGTTGACTTCCGGATACGTTATGGGAAGCAACCTTGGTCCCGTAAAGTAGTATGCCATCTGATTAGATTAAGACAAAAAAATAATTTGAGTTTATATGCATCTGAAGAGTGTAAGGATTCGATTGGAATGCATAGCCTGCTCCTGGAGGAATGGATACGTCTTGTATAAAGCATTTTTTTTATTTTCTTGGCTCCACCTGTCCATCAGATTTCATTGTTTTCCATACAAGAAGGCTGCTGAAGGACAGAAAATGATGTTTTCAATTGCCAGCTGATTATATAGGTGAAATTTGGAGATTAATGAACAAATATTGATTCCTCTTGAGTTCAGGAAATGGCAATAAGAAAAACCAGTTTCCAGATTGCAAAAAATATTTATTTAGTTTCAGGTGAGCGATTCGCACTTTGGAAAGGTTAATTTAATTCCTAAGACTGGTTCTCGCCAATATGACCAAAGGTTCTGAAGTAAATAGCGGAATAATTTCTCAGAGGTTCTCACTGGAACTCAAGCAGCTCAAATCCTCGTCGCATTTTCCTTGGAATACCCTGAGGCTATATTTTAATTCATTACAACTTCCTCCGTTTCCCTACCATACATATCCGTCCCTATGCGTACGACAATTGCATTTAGTAACAGAGTTGAGGTCGAGAGTAGTGCGCCCTCAAGTGGTATAGTGTAGTTAGCAGTTGACAAATGCTAAGCAATTTGGCGTGAACGTGTTTCTCTCTCATAAGCCACCCCAACAGGACAAGGAAAGTAATAGGTTTTCTGCTCTCATCATTCTGACAAGTGTTTCTGCTGCAAATTTCAATTTTTTTACGGTGCTCTCTTTTATTGGATCAATAAGATTCGGGAACATGCACCTTTTACAAGAAAAGAAAATTGTATCGCTGCTGAAATTAGTATTCGGAGAACTTCCACGTCTACCTAGTTTCACCCTTATCCGTTTGCCCTTTTCGCTGGTGCAAAAGTATCTTTGAAATAGCCGACCTAACCAAAAGCTGTGACTTGAGGGTATACTCCACAATATTTGAATTTTTCTGAACTCAAAATCACTTCAGTCAAGTTTCACTTTTCTATCTCTGTCCAAATCCCTAGGACAAAAAAAAATTCATTGAAAATTTGACCCCCGAAATATATACCTTTAGAGGAGAAGCAGGCAACTTCTGATTTTTCCTGAATTCAGTATCTCAGTAGTCACATTCATGCGAAGTTACAGCTTCCCAAGCTTCTCCGTTTGACGGAAGCAAAAAAAAGTATTTGAAAAATTCTCTCCTCAAAAGTTCTGCCCCCAGGGTATATAACTGAAAATTGAAAGTCTTCCTAAAATCATAATATCAGAAGATATGTTCACGGCTATACGTTCACCTTTCCATCTTCCTCCGTTTGACTGAGGCTATTTGCTGATAAACGTTCCACCCCCACAAAAAAGCTTCCAGGGAATATGCGTCCAAAGTCGGAATCATTTCAAGCTCAGCATGCTGATAGCTACCTATTTAACGGTATTTTTCTACGGTTCTTTAAAATTTAACGGTTTATTATTAACATGGTCTTGGTTAAACGCTTTCCTAACATATGCAGATGAAAAAATGTAAGAAGTACGTTTTTATCATTTCTATATCAGCACATGCTGTCCAAAACCTCTGAACTTTCCGAGCCATTCATTGCTTCGTGACATTTATTCCGAAAACAACATTAATTCGAGAAGTACGTCGACAAGGACATTGCAAGGACATGCGGAGAAATCCGTGCGATACCTCCTCCCCCCTCCCTCGATACAGCGATGCCACGCTTCGTGTTATGCCGTCGCAACGCCACTTACCGCTGTTACCGTTGGTCACCTCTGCGGCTTTCTCATAGAGGAGGAACTGGAGAGAGAAGCATAAGCTTCGAAAGAGGAGTTCGGTGATCAGTCCACTCCCCATTCTCAGATGAGCACTGGAGCACTTCTCGTCCGACTACGCCTCCTCTCGCACTGGATGTTCGACGTTAAGCGTAATCGACATTTTATGACATCTACATTCTTCCAATTCAACCTTCTCTATTTCTGCATTCCAGCATTCGAAATTCCGACGGGCACCCATTATTTTTCAGACCACGTACTGTCGAGGGAAGAGGAGAATCACGAGAGGGATTCCTCTTCAGATGTCCTTTTTTCCCCATTTCCGACTGTTTCAAGGTTACCAAAACCAAACTCACTGTGCAGGACGACCCCGAACAATGCTTGCTACAAGCCGGTAATTATAGGGACCCCAAATGCCCACTACATATGAATAAGTTGAAGGACAAACTTGAATTTTAAGTTCCCTTATGAGAATTAATAGAAAATTTAAGATGGAATGGAAGAGAAAAAATGAAACTCCCCTTTTTGCTTGCAAATCCAAAGTTCCATGAAATCCCTATTAAGTTTCGATTTATGCCAAGCTCAGTTGCCACCTGCTTCAAAGGAACTTCCCTTCTTTTGAACGGGATCCTGGACAGGCTCTGCGACAAAATTAAGCAAAAATGCAAAACTTGCCACTGTCACTGGATTATCAAAAACAATAAAGTTTTGCTTGCAATTAAAGCTCCTAATGACATCAAGGAAGTTTCCATTGTTATTTTATGGGATTTCTCTACACTTTATGCTGGAATTCCTCTGGACCAACTTAATCAGAACAATCTTGACGTTTTTGATAATTATGTTGGAGCAGGGTTTACCTTCAAACTCACATTCGTGAATAAGGATTTCTTTCCATACATACTCAAACAAATGTTTGGAGAATAATTATATCCAAATAGGGAATAATTTATTTAGGCAGAAGATCGGAATACCTATGGATAGCAAATACTCAGCCAATAGGGCGAATCTCCTCCTATTTTATTATGAAACTAAACACATGAACGCGACTTCTTTTCCAGATGGTTACCGTTTCATAATTAGATGCTTACCAGATACATTGTTGACCTCGTAGCAATTAACAATTCAAGAATACAGGCCGAAATGGAGAGCATCTACCCAGAATGCCTGGAATTAGAAAATACGGTTTCGATTTCCTGCTGCCTCCAGATCGTTTGCCGGCAGAACCTGTCTCAAGGTATCCATCTATTTGATGAAGGGTCGGTTCAAATTCAAATTCTTGCCCGCCATTTCAATATCAGGTCTTTTCAGGCCCCGCTCATGCAGTTCAACGACTAACGACCGTCTGGAAATGGAGGGGAAGGCTACTTGCGAAACAAACCTATGCAAGAAAAAACGTAGCCCAGGGAAAAAGCCCTACCATGCATTTAGTTAACTGTGTCCTACACTGACAGACTGGAGCGATGCCCAGACTGCCTCTGGGGTACGTTTTTCTTGCATAGGCTTGTTTCGCAACTAGCCTTCCCCTCCATTTTTCTTTTCCCTCATAGGCTTGAGCCATTCCGAGCCATGCCCTCGCTCCTTTTCCTTCATAGGCTTGAGTCTACCATACATTTCAGTCGCGAGGCTGATCGAGCCAATCGATCGTTGCTGTGGCACTGACAGACGGACTCAAGCCGTGATTGCCTCTGAGGCATTAGGTACAGTCTAACTGTTTAATTCCATAGGCCATAGCACCTGGCAGTAGAAACTTTCCGGGTCGGGTTTGTTTGGTCAGACTTGCGGCCTCGACCCCCTGACGACGCAGGCTGCCTGACAAATAACTAGGATGGGATCCTTCGCTATCCGTTCTCCATTTTAACTTTCTTAAGCTTTGCCCCAGCTCTGCAAGCTATTTTGGCATAGTATGTTTCCAGGATTCAATGGTTTTCTGCCCTCTTCTCCTGGGCTAGAATCCGGACATTTCCTGCCTGTTGCCGTGGGGTGGCTTTGGCTGGGAGGAACATCACAGTTTTCTTATATTCAATCTATATATCTATACTGTATATATACTAGCTATGGTCGCGGCTTCGGCGCTCCATTACCTTGTATTGTGATTATTTAATTTATTCTTTGCGAAATGGTAAACCTGTATTTAAAGTACGTCCGCATTGAAATACGTGACATATGAGGAAGAAAGTCTTGATTTTGATCAAAATCATTACTTCTATGGTTTCGAGTGTGTCTAACTTGAAATCTTTTCATGTGTCCCTTTTTGTAAGGGTGGTGAATACATTTGGTATTACTTCCCTCCTATGACCTATGTTAAGGGGACATATTTCAAAAGTAGAATTTTTCCTGTACTCAGCCATCAAATAGGTACTTCTGAGGGATTTTAAATTTTCTGTCTCTGTTTCAGTGGCTCACTAAAAAAATTCAGGAAAATGGGACTTAAAAAAGTGCCCTGATGGGTTTTAACGAAAAATTTTTTTAATTTTTAATTTAGACTCAGGGAACTCCATGCCACCCAATTTCAGCCTTATACGTTTCCCCTTTTTGCTGGCGATAAAAAAATGTATTTGGAAAAGCGACCCACCCAAAAGCTGTGCTCTGAGGAGACGCACAACAAAAGTTGAATTTTTCATTAAATCAACATCACGTCCGTTATACGTGCCCCAGCTGCTACTTTTCTATTTCTGCCCGATTTCTCCATGAAAGCTAAATACTCCCTCAACTCANTTTCTGCCCGATTTCTCCATGAAAGCTAAATACTCCCTCAACTCAATAATATCATGTCACTTATACGTGTGCCAAGTTTCACCTTTCTATTTCTGTCCAATTCGCCACGAAAATTTTTTTTAAAACATCGCCCCGCGAAAAAATTCCTCCATGGGGATGTGCCGATATTTAACATTTTTCTTTCACTCCTTGTCTCAGTAGTCACATTCATCCAAAGTTCCAGCTTTCCATGTTCATCAGTTTAACTGATGCAAAAAAATTATTTGAAACCATCTCCCTTTGAAATTTGTGCCCCCTGGGCATTTACTTCCAAAGTCTGAATTTTTCTGCACGCAGTATCCCAATAGGTAGTTATGCACCAAGTTTTATCTTTCCACACCAGCTCAATATGCCAGGGTAAAAAAATGACTTGAAAACGTTGGCCCCTAAAAAATATACATCCACATGGCATGAATCTAAAATTTTACATTTTTCCTTAACTCATCGTCTCGGTAGGTATGTCCATGCCAAGTTTCAGCTTTCCAGATCTCTCCGTTCTACTAAAGCAAAGATATTGTTAGGAAGGGGAAATGATTAAGGCGCCTTAGAAGGCATAAGAAGCCGAAAAAAGCCACAGAACTTCCAGGATTTGAACCAGAGCCTCCCGATTGCCCGTCTGGTGTGTTACCACTACACCACCAAACCCGAGACGTCATGTCAAGCCTCTCGATGCCATCCTAATCAGTCACAATATACTGTATATCTTTAAAAACTTATCCCCCCTAAAAAGGTACATGTGTACCAAGTTTCAAATATCTAACCCTTCTAGAACATGGTTAGAATTAGCGTCAGTCAGTCACGA
>CAJPEV010006272.1:0-10831 GCA_905338385.1 Darwinula stevensoni
TGTTTCGAGAAAGAAGAAGAGAGTAAAATCTATAAAAGGGAACATTTCTAAACGAACTATGCAGTCAGGGACTGGTAATCGACGTCGACACAAGAAGAAAGTTGTTTCTAAATCGCGCAAGGCACGGGATATTTTGATTGAGTTTCACCATTAGATTACCTACACTCCATTCCTTTAGTATGGCTACTTCAGGCTACTACATTCCGATTTCGGGGAATATTACATCAATCTCATCACGGTTTCCCCAACCAAATTTTCACCGAAAGTTCCATGAGAGTATCACCGGCTGGAGATATGAACGCTATCTACCGAGTAATGCCATCCCGTCGCAAACTGGTAATAACATTCAAGACCGTAATTTGGGTTTCATCATTCCACCATGCGACGATCTGATTGACGTAGAATTCGTCTTATGTGTTTCGTGTACCGTTCTAAATATTACATCAATCTCATCACGATTTCCCCAACCAAACTTTCACCAAAAGTTCGATGAGAGTATCACCGGCTGGAGATATGAACGCTATCTACCTAGTAATGCCATCCCGTCGCAAACTGGTAATAGCATTCAAGACCGTTATTTGGATTTCATCATTCCACCATGCGACGATCTGATTAACGTAGAATTCGTCTTGTGTGTTTCGTGTACCGTTCTGAGAGGTGACAATACCAAAACGAACCCTATCGGATCTGAAGATAACGTGGGAATATATTACACTGCCCAGAATGCTCTCCAGTCTCTCTTTTCCAGTGTTGAACTTTTCTGGAATGGGGTGTTTGTAAATGAGAAAACGGAAACCTATCCGTGAAACTTATCACAGAAGCTGATTTTGAAAAAGGAAAAGCCACCATCACCTTGTAGCGTCGTTCATTTTGCCAGTTCCTCGTTTCTTCGTTCAGAGTGAGCTTGACTTGTCCCACCCTCTGTGAACTCCTGTCTCCCGTAAGTTCCACAAAGATTCGAATACTTTCCATTGCTTACGGAGAGGTTTCTAATCTCAACTGTTACATATCCCTTTCCATAGATAATGCTCTTCATCAATTTCATTTTCGTTTTCAACAACATGATCTTCAAAGTATACAAATCGTTGGAAACGTAACCAGAGATGTGTTTAATACATCTCGTCTTTCACGTAGAGACACTCATGGCCGGAATCATTCCAGCTTTCTCTTCTGGTGACTTTTTTTTATCAGAACTAGGATGAATGTACCATTATTTCGAAATAATTCTCTTTACTAGGATCATGTACATCGTCAGGGTGCACTCTGCGGAGGAGAGGGATGATGCGATGGTGCTGTTATCAGTATTAGCACATGTGAAATTGGAGGCGACTTCTCCACATACTATCGTTCTAAGACTCGAAGGAGATAATCAACTCCGGTTAAAAGACCATCGAAGAGAAACTCGGAAGCCTACGTTCGTCTGTGAGATGGCATGCAGACGACGCGGACGTCGAAAAATGTCTGAAGATGGAGGAAGTCCGAGCAAAATATAATGTTCTGTGGTAATACCATTCCATACCTTATACTTTTTTAAAGTTCCTATTTGCAATTTTCATCGAAGGCACATACCTTCCCTCCATCCATAAAGTTAACTATTTCAGTAAATACTATTTTGATATGTTCCTTGCTGCACACTCTTTTGAACGCGCTTTCTCTCTCTCTTCACAGAAGTGATGGAGACTGAATGAGAACCATTTTCCCCGACCCATACTCCAGTTCCAACTATGTCTTCATATGATGTTAGAAGTTTTACGCTCACATCAACTCACGTTTGGATCGCTTTCCTTTCGCCATTATCATCAAGCTCTTTCCATACTTTCCCTTTTTCTTCGTATATCGATTCCATTGAGGCAGAGATTTGTGCTGAGTGAAATGTAATAAAGTATCCTTTTTCCACCAACGCATATTTTCTAGTCTTATCTGGCTGATTCTCCTCCTCCACACATACGGGACCGTTCGTGAAAGGCGACCCTGTCAGTGGGTCTTGTATGTTCTCTCTTTCTTCCATAACAGCGACGCCGCAAGACTCAGGGATAATGACAGTCAGGGGCCGTGGATGTAAACAGTGTATCATGAGGGAAAAGGGAAGGCAAGAGCAAAGAACTATAAATACATCATGGGGAAACCCTCCCCAACACGTCCTTGACAGTCAGGGGACTTGGGGGGGGGGGGGGGGGGGGGNGGGGGGGGGGGGGGGGGCTGTAAAAATAGCGCGAAGGAAAAAGGGGGCAAGCACGATCAATCTGTCATCGGGAGATAACGTGTCCAAACACGTTGGCATAATGGAATCTTTCATCCGACCCTATTGACTTCCCTGATGCAAAACGGTAAGAGTCAATTAAACTGGGATTTTATGACGCAAGATTCATGCCATATTTTCCAAATCGAAAAATCGCATTATAAAGGTAGATGGACAATGCAAATCATCGTGCTACCGATAATTCAACGTTAATTCAACGAGTACTCGTGTAAATCGATGATAACCTGAGGTTAATTCATATGAAATTAGGGTTGTTTAATAAATAAGATATTGCGCCAGGCTTTCTCCAGGCTTTCTCCAGGCAGCGCCAGGCAGCGCCAGGCAGCGCCAGGCAGCGCCAGGCAGCTCCAGGCAGCTCCAGGCTGCTCCAGGCTTGCGCCTCCCGTGAAACCTACCCTTTTTATACTACTATCCTCTATCAGCAGCGCTTTGAGCTCTGGCTGATACTCCATTGGATTTAGATGGAACACCTTCCCATTATGACAACAACTGTGTTGAAGTTTGCTTTTCTTCATTCCGAAATAAACAGCCCCACAGTGCTATACAGAGTATTTCACATTCATAAAGCCGAGATTGTACGGAAAGGCTGGAAAGACGTGGGGCGTCCCGACCACGGTAGCTCGAGTATTAATATAGGCAGTGATTCGACAAGCAAACGCCCTGCTCTCCACTTAGCGTAAACAGCTTCATGCTGTTCTGCAGCTAAAGAAGCCATTTTCTACCTCCATTCAGATCTTCTCTCGGCATAGATATTCTAACATTCCTCAATGAGCATTGCAGACCTCCACAGCAAATAATAAGGGTGGGTGTTGGGTACGCGAGGGTCGGAAAATGAACTTGAAGGCGAATTTTCACCTGTGAGTGTTAATTCAATATATATTCAACATATAGCGTGCGCGATTATGGGCCACTAGCTAGGCCGAGCGACAATTGATTCTTTTTTTGTTTGTTTGTGTGTGTATGTGACAGCTCTACAGGCCTAACGGTTAGATATATGAACTTGTGGTTTCGAAAGCACTCTGCCTTACCATCCGATAATGTGCCTTTTGGAAATGAAATATGTAAATCGGCCATAATAAATGGATGGGAGGCAATTTTCATTGGAAATCGGCAATTAGCTCTCGTCTCGCCGTCTTTCGGATTATCTTGGAAACGAGAGTTGGCATGATTTTCTAAAGGGAACGCTGGCATCGCTCACTGCAGTGCCTCCCGCCAGCTGCCGTGAATCCAGGGATTTCCAAGGTTCATGAGGAAATACGGGGCGATTCTTCGGCTCGTCGCCACGTGCGTTCACACGGGCTTTCGCCTTGAAATCCATAACCCTTATTTCCTCGTTCGTTTCCTTGGCTTTAAATGCAGATTTGTGGAATTGGACGAATAACGCACGGAGGTCAGCGAGAGTTTGATTTCTTTCAAAGGGTTGGATTGCTTTCCCGTATCGCGGTCGCATTGGTAGATGACAATGGATGGGTTTTTATTTGTGGCCTCACGCTATTCGCATTGCAACCCGCCGCGCACGTTTCCGAACATTAATGACTTCGTGCCACGCTACGTGTACCTGCTACTTTGGCTATGAGAGAGCCAATGAGATGAGAAATAACTAGAGATGGTACACCCATAGGAACAGTATCAGGGTTTGCTCTAATTTTCTTTCCTGAAGGGTCCTCAGGACTCTCTCAAGTCTTATTAGAAAGGGTCACTCAGAAAATCGCATCGCAATTGAAACGTCCCAAAAAGCATATTTATGTTAATTTTACGTAAAGTGAATGTGCATTTTTTGTCCATTTTATATCATTTTTACGCAAACCATTGTCAAGAAAAAAGAGATCTATCCCCTTCATCTTCCCCCATCATATCATGACACAATTGTAAACCGTTTTTTGCTGACCCTCACATCAGAATTAATAAACAAATAAATTGCATATCTGCAGTTTCATTTGCAAATTCTCAACATGAACATGTCTTTGAGTAAAAATGATCTTTTTCTCGTTTGCACGAATTCCGCAATGGGTAGGGTTATCACATTAGTTCGCACATCATTAGACAAATGGAAATGGTCATGGAGTAAATGTTTTCCTTCAATTTCCCCGTTGCTGACAACAGAAGCTGATTTTGAAAAAGGAAAAGCCACCATCACCCTGTAGCGTCGTTCATTCTGTCAGTTCCTCGTTTCTTCGTTCAGAGTGAGCTTGACTTGTCCCACCCTCTGTGAACTCCTGTCTCCCGTAAGTTCCACAAAGATTCGAATACTTTCCATTGCTTACGGAGAGGTTTCTAATCTCAACTGTCACATATCCCTTTCCATAGATAATGCTCTTCATCAATTTCATTCTCGTTTTCAACAACATGATTTTCAACGTATACAAATCATTGGAAACGTAACCAGAGATGTGTTTAATACATCTCGTCTTTCACGTAGAGACACTCATGGCGGGCATCATTCCAGTTTTCTCTTCTGGTGACTTTTTTTCAGAACTAGGATGAATGTACCATTATTTCGAAATAAATCTCTTTACTAGGATCATGTACATCGTCAGGGTGCACTCTGCGGAGGAGAGGGATGATGCGATGGTGTTGTTATCAGTATTAGCGCATGTGAAATTGGAGGCGACTTCTCAACATACTATCGTACTCGATAGACTCGAAGGAGATAATCGACTCCGGAAAAAGACCATCGAAGAGAAACTCGGAAGCCTACATTCGTCTGTGAGATGGCATGCAGACGACGCGGACGTCGAAAAATGTCTCAAGACGGAGGAAGTTCGAGCAAAATATATTGTGCTGTGGTAATACCATTCCATATTTTATACTTTTTAAAAATTCCTATTTGCAATTTTCATCGAAGGCACATACTTTCCCTCCATCCATAAAATTAACTATTTCAGTAAATCCTATTTTGCTATGTTCCTTGCTGCACACTCTTCTGAACTCACTTTCTCTCTCTCTCTTCACAGAAGTGATGGAGACTGAACGAGAACCATTTTCCCCGACCCATACTCCAGTTCCAACTATGTCTTCATATGATGTTAGACGTTTTTACGCTCACATCAACTCACGTTTGGATCGCTTTCCTTTCGCCATCATCATCAAGCTCTTCCATACTTTCCCTTGTTCTTCGTATATCGACTCCATTGAGGTAGAGATTTGCGCTGAGTGAAATGTAATAAAGTATCCTTTTTCCACCAACGCATATTTTCTAGTCTTATTTGGCTGATTCTCCTCCTCCACACGTACGGGACCGTTCGTGAAAGGCGACCCTGTCAGTGGGTNGCTGATTCTCCTCCTCCACACGTACGGGACCGTTCGTGAAAGGCGACCCTGTCAGTGGGTCTTGTATGTTCTCTCTTTCTTCCACAACAGCGACGCCGCAAGACTCAGGGATAATGACAGTCAGGGGGCGTGGATGTAAACAGTGTATCATGAGGGAAAAGGGAAGACAAGAGCAATGAACTATAAATACATCATGGGGAAACTCTCCCCAACACGTCCTTGACAGTCAGGGGACTTGGGGGGGCTATAAAAATAGCGCGAAGGAAAAAGGGGGCCAGCACGATCAATCTCTCATCGGGAGATAACGTGTCCACACACGTTTGCATAATGGAATTTTTCATCCGACCCTATTGACTTCCCTGATGCAAAACGGTAAGAGTCAATTAAACTGGGATTTTATGACGCAAGATTCATGCCAAAATATTTTCCAATTCGAAAAATCGCATTATAAAGGTAGATGGATAATGCAAATCATCGTGCTACCAATAATTCAACGTTAATTCACTGAGTACTGGTGTAAATCGATGATAACCTGAGGTTAATTCATATGAAATTAGGGTTGTATTATAAATAAGATATTGCACCAGGCTTTCTCCAGGCAGCGCCAGGCTGCTCCAGGCTTGCTCCAGGCTGCTCCAGGCAGCTCCAGGCAGCTCCAGCCCGTGACACCTACCCTTTTTATATTACTCTTACTTCTAAAGCCACTCTGATCCCGAATCAACTCCCAATACCCCTTCGAGTCAGCTTTTCTTCTTTGTGCTAGGATACTTTTTTGAACCATTTGAATGTCTTTGGTTAGTTGGATATCCCAGAACTTGAAATCATTATCTTGGGATGCCATTGCAGCCTTTTCTCTTTGTCTCCTCGCATATTTTATGCTTGCATTGGAGAAGCAAAGTCAACTTCAACTATCAAGACTGAGGAACCGAGCTCAAAGAAGAAATGAATGTAAGCGTTTATTACTTCATTCCTGATTTCCAAATCTTCTCTCAAAACTGACCAGTCAGTACTTTCCAATTCAAAATTAAAATTTTCCGTATTGAAGCTCCTGATTTTTATAAGGTTGGGACTCAAGGGATTCATGAGGCATAATAGTTTGTTTGCATCGACAGTGCATTCATAGTTACGCCAGGGGAATCACATGGGATTCTCCAAAAATTCATTTTGACAAATTGTTGTTTCAACTTCCGAGAAAAAAAGGTGCTGCCATGCTGAAAACTACACTTCTCTCAATGTGGACTGGCGACTTTAAAGTTGATGATACCCACTTTAAGCTCGTAATTAAAAGTTTCTTCCGATAATGATCAACTTCTGTTAAGGTTCGTTTGTGAAAGCAACGGCCATTAAATGTCATGTTTTAACGCCGAACTAGGCGTTAAAACACGAATCAAATCAAATCAAATCGAATCAAATCAAACCTTAACTTCTTTTTCTTCAAAACTTAACGTACTCTCCATTGAAAGACAACGTGGATCGTCGATCAGTCTCCTTGGTATCCTTCGGCATGGCCAACATCGCCAAAAAGACCCATTCAAATTCCACTCATAGCAATAGGGGTTTGCTCAGTTATGACAACGAAACGTTGACTTTTCATCCAAGGTACGTTAGATCTCGACAGTGAAACCTTGTCTTCGTTCTCGACTGCGAATGTAGAGTTTTATGAAAGTGTTGAGAGCTTTTAAAGAAATACAATAGATGTTATTAAATAATCATCCGCCAAGAAATGATAGAGTATTTCTGAGTATTTCTATGATAGCCTCATAGAAATACCCTCATAGAGTATTTCTGTGAGGGTATCACTCATGACTTTGACTTGGGGAGGTAGCATAGCTTAGTAAAACCTGCATAGTTTTCATGGTCTGGGCGGCTCTACACGGTATAACAGCAGTATATTTGAAATATTAATTTCTAGACGACTGAGGTAAAAAATGAGAGATATAACGGAAAAAGTCGAATGCTTCGGCTCCTGTGGCCTACATCAGGCCTTCATTGCTTTTGCCCTTGAATGATCCAATAGCTGAAAGGTGCGATTTTCAGGCCTCTTCTCTTTTGCACCGAATCCATCCATGGCATGAGCTCTACGTGGGCTGCGGGCCAGCCCGATCTGCCCGACACGATCCGCGGGTCCGGTCCCCAAAGTTCTACCTGGTCGGGTGCGTGCCATAAATCGGGCCGATGAGGTCGGATGTAATAAAAATTCGATCCTTGAAGGCCTACGACAAAAAGAGCGGCGTAGCGTCGGAGCGGTCCCGGGAGTGGGGGGAGAAGGGTGGGGGGAAGGGACGTGTCCCCCCTTGCATTTCCTGAAAGGAAGTCAACAATAGAATAAAGAAAATACATATGACATGCATTAAAAGCAATCCTAGAGTTCGCTTGCCCCCCCCCCTCTCCAACACTTTTTCCAGTCAAGCTACGCTTATGAACGGAGAGATCGACTGAGAGGCAAGAAAACGTCTGGTATTATTATGCAAATGAAGGTTCATAAATAATCGAGAGAGTATCTGTATCGAGAAGACTCCTTCAGCATCTGGCTAATTCGGAAAATGAGTCGTTTCTCCTACGCTTTCGAGCTGCTTTGTAGGACTCGAAATCGTGTGCAATTCCGTCACGGATAGTGCAATGCTGGCGAGAGGGAGAGAGAGGAGGCAGAATTTTGGTATATGCCCCTACCCTCCAGGCTGAGCGTAGAGTAAGGCCTACATTAACGCCTCTGCTCTTGTGCGTGCCGGATCGAATTCGTCCTCAGGACGACAGGACCGGAAGGGTTGTTCGAGCATTATTTCTCGACTACACCTCAGCATTCAACTGCATCAACCGGGGAGACATTATTCGTAGACTTATAGTAATGAAGTTTCCAAGAAACTTCCTCGAACTAGTGGTGAACTGCCTCTCAGACAACACTCAGTATGTCAAATTGGGTTTCCCTCCATCATTCCCGTCTCTCGATATATTTTATGCCAACCGGCTTTAGCTGGCTTTGAGATCTTTCTGTACTTTGCGATGGCGCAGAAGAGAGCTTCGGATGCAAGGGAAGAGCGACATGAAATCAATCTCTTAACGATTCTTCATCGAAAGTAGCATTTTTCCTCACGTCGATGAAAAACAGTTGCGTAACTGGTATGTAACGAACTAGAGTTACCCATTTTATTAGCCGGATCAGCACTCATGGGCAGTTGTCCTATGCAAAACGTTTGAGCCGCGTAGGTTCCCTATCTTTCGAGAAAACCCTGGTCCGTTAATTTTGACGACCACTGTAGGTGGTAGACCACCAGCTACGTTAGGGTAAGAGAGCTGCCTTCCCACCACCTTTAAAAGGTTGTGGGCCATCCATGCATGTCTCACTCGCCAGCACTGCCCCGCCACCTTCTGGGCAGCTAGAGGGCCAGTATATCACAAGGTATAGTCCGCTCAAAATCGCCCTGTTTTCGGACCCAGCGGCCGCCAGTGATAGGGGCAAAGGAGCACATCAGCTTTGAAGTGTTGGCAAGGTCATAAACATCTGGCCTCGGATGTCATTCAGCCCCAGGGTGACAGACAGGGTTTTCGGATCGCCAAGCCTTATTTTCATGAATATAAAGTTTGCAGCATCCATCGCAGAGCATAAATTTACATTTTACATCATGTAAGCTTATGGTGACGTGCAATGAAAGAGGTTATCCACTCCAAGGGAGCTCTTATCTCCGCTTCATTCACGGAATTTGAGAACACATTCTGCACTATCTGGGCTGTTTGACTCTCGATAGGAGTACTCCAAGCAACGTTCTTCGGACGAGTTCTGTTTACAAGCTCAAAATGGGGAGCAACTTCCCACTGTCACTACATGCTTAACAAGTGAGTGTTCTCAACTGCGGAAGGGAAACAGTAGTCAACAACCCTGACGACTGCTCATCTTGTCAAAAGTTTGCCAATGACAATTTCGTGAACTGATGACAGCCCACGCTCCACTTTGGATCTCATCAATATGAATTACCACCACCGTTTGAAGGACGATTTTGAGCGGACATAAACTACAGCTCGTTGCTGATGTACCACCAGCCGGGAAGACCTAATCTGTATCGAACGCTATAACTTGGAGCTCTAGCGTACCAGTTGTCAACTGGGATGCTACGCATCACATGACGGACTGCTCTTCTCTTCTGCATCCAACAAGGAATCCCGAGGAGGATGAGCAGGGCTCTACGGATACTGTGACATACAATGCGCAAGTCATTTGGTATAATTCAACTCAGCACTCCACCTTCCCTCCGAATAATACTCCCTCAACTTATTATACTCTATTCCCATACTTAACTTCAATATTTCCCTGAGTCATATATTACAATAAAAACATCATAATTCCACGGTTTCCCCATACCTGTTCATTAATTGCACCGTTAAAAGAGAAAGAGGGGAGGAAACACTCGTTGAATCAGGAAGACAGGTCCTTGATTGCATTTGATGGGTGCATGGAACATGGGGACCATCTATTGGGGACTCCTGCAACTGGGGGAGTGCTAGCTACATTATGGGAAGAGCTAGTGAGCCTATCACCTACGATAGGTAGCGAGCCATCAACTGCATGTCCCACTTGCCGTTACGTTCCTGCATCCACCAGAAATCCGTTAATATAGTGCTTGAACCGCCTAAGGCACTAACTTTGTGGTACTTGGGACCAGTGATGAACGGACTTCACCATTCCGTGCCTTTCCAGTGTACTTCAATGGGCACCGTCAACGTCATTAACCTAAAGGCCAATATGAGGAACGCTCATAATTCCCCTTCGCTCAACATTCAGCGTGATCTCTGTTTTAGTCGACGGAGCTAGAAAAGGAATTAACCGCCTTTCTTCTCTCCCTCATTTAACATGTGGTCGAAACCCGTCCAGAGAGATGTCAGACCCTAAGCGTCCAGGGAATGAGGTTGCCACCGTGCCCTATTGAATAGTTTCTATCCATTCCGCCATTTCAACTACTTCATACTCCGAAACGACCTGTCCAACTTCATTCCAACAAAATTTTCAAATTTTCTTATAGTCCATGGCACAACTCCCGCTAATAGTTCGTATGTCCAGCAGATTTGAAGAGTGGAATAAAACTTTTTTTAAAAAGAGAATTTATTCATAATGTAGTGTCGTGTCCAAGGAGCAGACGACACGACCAGCATCCAGTGTTGTTGAATGGGACTAGACCAGCGAGTCAGAGACTTTGAGAACAAGTTTTGTGCTGTGCCCGTTTTTACTGGAGGAGTGGCTTTTGTCAAGCATGGACGTGGTTGAACACTAACTGCTCCAAGTGAGGGTTCTCCTCTACCCCACATGACACT
>CAJPEV010006273.1:0-10829 GCA_905338385.1 Darwinula stevensoni
GAGAGAGTGGAATTTGATCTCCAAGAAACGCCGAGAGAAACAAGAAACACAGAAACGAAAAGCGACACCCCTACAGGGCTTAATCGCTTAATCCCCCATCTCGGCCACAAGTTTCACGAACCAAATGAAAAGCTGCGTGTGCAGAAACGCTCTCCGACGAACGGAAGGAAGGGACTCCGTCCTACACGCGAAGAGTCTTCCGTCCTTCGTTAAAGGCACACTGGGAAGAGGTTAAACCCCAAATTGTACAGTATCGAAATTAATTTCACTGGTTCGTTAGATTTTTGCAGTTCGAGTTGGCTGTGGAACTGCAGCGAAGACGAAATAAATAAAATTCAGATGAGAATCTTTCCCAGGAAAGCTGAATCAAACCGGAAGCATCGAATGTTGTTGTGATTCGAATCGCTCCCACGAATTCAGAACGGTTCTGAAATGGGATTCAAATCGTATTCAAATAGAATCTCGATTCAGGATTCCGTCCGCTGTTACCGGAGCGATTTCACGAATCCACTCGTCCCCCTGGCTTTTCATAAATACCAGATGATTTGCGTTTTATGCTCCCATGACTTTGTAGGACGACCCTCCCGATACGCGTCCCAATAAAGCATGGAAACACGACGATGTTGAGCATGATCATCGAAGCGAAGCCGCACGCACCGCGAAACCACTTCTACAAATTGCAGCTCGCATTTCCAGAATGTGCTCTGCATATTACATAGCGACCTGCACTTGCGATCGCGAAGCCCCGACTGGATAAAGAGTCCCTAGTGACTGCGTGGCTGAAGTCGAAGCCTCCGACGCCAGGCAGCTCACCAATAATGCATGGGGCTCCGTCGTGTGCGACCGGGTTTCTCGTGACAGTAATGAAGCGACGGGCATTACTTCTGGAGCTTTCCTGTTTCTTTTATTTCGAAGTGGCTGAGACAGCCAGAGAGGACACGAATGGAGCAATCCTCGAATAGCACTTTCACGAATGCAAGTTTTTCATGAGGCAGCTATCTAAGGGCAATTTTCCATCGATCGCCCTACTACCACAAATAAAACTCAGAAGGTAATAAAAATCGGCCACCTCTGCACGCAGATCCACAAGGAACTGCCCGAAAACGAAAACGACACCGTCGCTTAGCGCGAACTCACAGCCTCGCCGGCTACAGTCAGGATTTCATGGCCTCGGGAACCTTCACAGAATAACCAGGAAAGCTTAACGATCGTATTTCCCAGTCGCCAATGATGACGTTCCATGTCATAATAAAAAATACAACGGGCCGGTTTGATGAGAGGGCAAAAGTCGTCCGCGGAGAGCCACTTCAGGGCCACCCCGCAGTTCCGGGATGTCTTTTCGATCCAGCTCTTTAAGATCGTGTCTACGGTAGCACGAATGCGATGCTCCCGGTCGTGAAGGAATGCCACAGCTCTACTTTTGTAGAGAAGACATCACGGCCTAAATCAAGCGAAATTACGAGAGCAATAAAAGAGTAATTGTCTCTCCGAAAAAGGCTTTATTCCTCGCGACAACATAAAACGAGAACCACGGACAATTTTCTGGTGACGAGTATCACAGGGAAAGATTCAATCGGCCCTCAAATGAAAATTGTTTCTCTTCGTCTGTCGACAGCGGTCATTCATTATCACAGATCATAATCATCTTCGAAAGGAAATGAAAAATGGAGAGAGTTCGCAACTCTTGGAAAAGTTGGCACGGATAGTTTGATTCTTCCCCTCAGTCGATCAGTAAGAACCGGGTTTGAGAACAACGAAAGAAGATGAAAATCCAATTGAACTGCGGGTAGCTGGTAATCAAATGCGAGGAAAAGACAATAGAAAAATCCCCGAGTTGCAGCCACTTCAAGGCCATGTAGAAATTGTGAGCAATGGAAAAAAAAAGTCATTGTCTTCTCTGTAACTACTTAACCGGTTGTGTTGAGTTCAATAGTGGCACCGGATTTTATATATGTATAAATCGTTTTTTTTTTTTTCACCGAGGGAGATGGAATACGGTGGAATACCGCGAACAAGAAGTCAAGGAGGACGAGGTTGAGGTTGAGGTCTAGGTTGGGGTTGATGAGCAGCAGATGAAGACAACAAGTGGCATGGATGAGCAAGGACCATAGCAGGAGCACACGTGAGGATATGACCTTGATCACAGACGCCGTGTCCGTAACAGGGAACTTGGACGCACCCCAAGGCCGCAGCCCTCCCTCGCCCCCTCCCCCTCCCCCTCCCCCTCGCGGACAAGGCACTGTGGGACCGCTTTGCAGGGACTCGCGACCGCGGCTCCACGGCGTTCCTCCGCGGCGATCGCAAACTCCGGAAGGCAGGGCCCCGCCACGAGTCCGAAAAGGACGATTCCCGGTCTTGTGACGGCGGGACGTAATCCGGCGGAAGAACGTCACTTGCGTAATAAGGCACGGGTTTGGCGGGCAGCAAATCTTCTTGCTCCTCTTCGCTCGCCTCCATGTCTTCTTCCTGAGGCTTCCGGTTCTTCTTGTACATGACTTCATCGTCGCTCGGATCATCCGGTTCCCGATACAGATACAGTTCTTCGGGATCCGAGGAGATCAAGTCTGGATTGTGGCAGCACTGAGTCCTACCGGGGCACCCTGGAGCTCGGTCCCCTCCACGTCTGTTCCCTATAAACAGAAATGAAAGAGCTGTCAGCCCCAGGTGGACAAGGGGCAAGATGCAGCCTTGACATGTCATTCCCTGACGAATCGAAAGAGGTGCCACTCGGCTCAAAGAGGTATGGCCGTTACGTAGCCGTATGACAGAGACGGACCCCGATGACAAGCTATCCAGCACATGTTGTACCCCGCGAAAATGGTTTCCTCACATGAAAAAGGGGGCTCGTAAATGCAGGAGACGTCACTCATCCAACTGTTCGTCCCTCCTTTTAACAAAACTACCTTTCCGCCGCACGTATAGCCATGTAAGCCTAATGATGCGCCGCGAGAACCACATAATCAGCCTAGGGCACCAGGGCTCGTAACTCTTGTGTAGCGTTGATCCCGACTCCTTTTGCATTGCCGATGGTACTGGCTTTCTCCGTGGGGAGCCTCGTAGCTCAAGGAAGAAGAATCTTCATCAGTATTCCATTCCAGGCTCATTCTAAGTATTCCATACCAGCCGGGAGCAGGTCTTCTTGACGTACTTTCATATTACATACGTGAGAGAATGCGAGCTTGGAGAAGACTGAACCGAGACTAACCGGTGAGGATTTCTTCGTAGACAGGGCTTTGAGAGAGGAGAGGTGAGCAATAAGGCGCGTGATGGCAATGCTCCACGGGAATCTCTTCTCTGTCTTGAGACCCTGGGAAGATGGCGAGCTGCACGAACAGGTCTGGCTCCGGACTCACTAGCTGGCCCTGAACAAAACATGAGCGAGGTTATAAGATTTTGCATCAGGAACAAATATCGGCCAATTTTAGAAATGTCGGTTGATATCAGATGGTTCAATATTATACTTTAGATACTTTTTCACACGAGACATGTAATTCAAACAAATACCTTGGTGTGGCCATTTACAATAAACTGACCCTGGGGAGAACACATACACATCGCAGCTTCCAAGGTAAATAGAGTCCTCATGCCTGCTGAGGCGAAATCTAAGCCAGGCCTCTCCAGGGGGCCAGGGTGACCATATACATGTCCCTTGAGAGACTCATTATACAGTATGCCCTGAAATCTAGGACGCAAACGAAATGGGGAATAAGGGTCTGCTAGAAAAGGTACAGCATTGAGCTGCTACGTTTGTCCCTCGTGACTGCAGTTGGACTAATGACTGCTTCGTCAGTCAAGACCATAGCATCAATGACATTAGAGACTACGCGTCAGAATGCGAAGTTAATCCTGTTGCATAAGCGTACGTTATTCCATGACAAACTCCAGCTGGGCTTTGCTCGGAGAGGAATTCACAATGAGGAAGGGCTTGCAATGTTCAATTAATCGTATCCCGCAAGGTGTCCTCTGTTGGTTGTTTATGTAACAGACTGACACGCTCTCCCCTCGCATACAGGCTACAACGCCATTATTGAAATCTTTGGGGGAAAAACTTCAATTTACATTTTCAATAAATAACCCTTAACAGCCGCTCCCCCCTCCCAGTTTTCACCATTGTGAAGGTTACAATTTTCAAACTCAGCAAAACATTGCTCATATCTTTACATTCTGGTTTCGCGCAGGACACGTCAGACCCTCTTCATGGCATGGAAGAACTCAGTAAAAATAAATATATAAAAGAAGGAACCTCAGACTACATCAAGATATTTGAGATATGTAGGATATTGGATCTCAGTACCGAAGCTCCCCCAGTCAATCGAATATTGGGACATCCGACATCGGAAAATCTGATATAGTTGCAGCCATAGAAGATCCTGCAGATGTTTATACCTTGGAAGATGTTTGCGAGCGGAAAATGAGAGAGATATCCGGTCGCACAACCCCCGCAAACGAATGCAGAAGCCAAGTCAATTCGTTTCGGCTCATTTATTCGACCGAAGAGGATCTGTCACTACTCCCTAGTGCTCGGTCGGAGGAGAAAGATGAACGCATATTACAAGAAGGGGAGATCGCAAGGTTCGAATTTCATCTTTCCCTGCCCCCTCATTTCACGGCCCCAGTCCCCTGATTTCAATGAAGTCTCTGGCTGACAAATGGCCGGAGAGAGCTTTCTAGCCATAGCCCTGAAATTGGGGCCATAACTCCAGCCAGGTCTGATATTGTGGGGCCCCATATGTGGATGAGAAACGGTTATGTGTATTTGGCGCGGCGAGATGGTGTCACGGCCAGTTACTCGAGTAAAGATCTTCTTCACCACGAATGAAATCGAGAGACCAGAGGGGGAAAATGGGCCTCGGACTGGTTTAGTTCTGGTTACTGCAGAAGTAATTTATTATCGCGAATACCGGATGCTTTTAGCAAGGAAGCATCAGCTGTAATGAAAAGCCAAGGATGGCGAAGAAAGGGGGGCATTAGTGTCAACGAAATGCAGTGAGCTGGCGCAATTCGAGCCCGTTGGACGACTGTAAGACAGAGGCAGATGAGAAGTGGGGGACGGTAGGGGGTCCGCAAAAAGAGAGGGAGAAAAGGAAAAAAGCCATCAGAAGCCGGGCCGGGCTCTTCAGCCGTGAAATTATCCTCATCCGAGCAGGAATATTAGGGGGACGAGTGAAAAATACCCGCCGTTTCCTGTTGGATTCATCCTCGTACATTGTTCACTGCATGACGATTCGTCCTCATGCAGTGAACAAAGTAGAAGGGAAAATGGGATAGCGATAAGGAAAGAGATTTAGCCGAACCATGCACGTTATCGCGACACTGTCTGACTTCAAAATCACTTATAGAAGATACAAGTGACATAAGCATCCTGGATATGAACCACGTTTTCAGAAGGGTCTCTTACCGACACCTACTGGGATAATTACGATTTAAAAAATCAACCATTTCTATTAATATCATCACATTTCAAGGTTGAGGGGACAGGCAATTGTAAAAACATCTCGAGAAGCTGCTGAACAGTAATCATATCTAACGAGCCCAATATGTAAATGTATCCAGAGTCCCAGAGGCTATGAGGAATTTCGACAGTGAAAAAGTGGGACGTTCTCGCTCTAAAGGTTTTTTTTTAAATGTAGGTGTGCATGCGTGTGTTGTCCCCGAGGGCACTCGTTATTGAGGTGGAGAAATTATTTATTGAAAGGAACCACTTAGCCCCTGACCTTCTGACGAGCCGAATAATGGTTGGGCATGGAGGAAGCGGAGCCAGACGACCTGAGCGGAGGACGCTCGCTCAGGTCTTCATATACCACATTCCCGTTCATCTTCACCGCCTTTGTCGTCTTTGAAGCCGCTTTCCGCAGGTGCAACACCCTTCCGACGCGCTTCCGGTATCTGGAAATAAAAAAAAAGGAAGCGTTAATTTCCACTCCATGATGTGGGTTTTTCTGAGTGACTCGGCATTCAATTGAGACGCCGTGGCAGTCATGGTCTGGGGCCCGTCTTGATGAAACGTATTTTACCAGAAGCAACATCTTTGTGGAAGCAACAAAAGTGCGAAGACCTTGAACGTGAGCCTACAGCTATGACCGGATACCTCAAAGCACTCTCTATCCTTGTTTTTTTTTTTTCCTTTTTTTTTGTTGCTCTCTGCCCCAGGATTGAGGAGTGGCATGCTTCGAGAGTTGAAGTGTAATTTACAGTATAGGGTGGGAAGTAAGTCTGGATATGGAACCTCGCCCCCTCATCTGCAGAAGTGAGAAAGAAAGGATGAAGGCGCACAATAGCCGAAGCTAGCGAAGAATAAAGGGGAGAAAAAGAAAAGAGAGAATGAGAATGGATGGAGTAACAAGTTGAGAATGGCGGGCTGTTCTCGAAAGCTCATTCATCTGTCAAGCTGAGAAACCCAGGAAAAACCGTGATTGAGTAACGCCTACCATAATGAACTGAGACGCAAAACAGGAACCGGAATCGAAGTTCTTTCTGCTTTCTTCCTTCCTTCTGCTTCTGTTGTGTCTGGAGGAGAGAAAATGGAAGGAGGATGGGGGAGGGAGCCAAAATAGAGTGTCGACACATGGAGCAGTAGGCCCAGACCGCAAAAGAAGCCAGAAGCAGCAGAAGCCAGACACATGTCCCCGGGGCCATTAGTCCTCCTATATGACATAAAGAACCCGCTGTCTCTTCTCTGTACTTCCGACTCGAGTCGGGGAACACTGGACTCCTCTGAACAAACAGAAATGGCCGCAAGTCCTCTTGATTTACGCACAGAAGGGATGAATGAAAGCCCGCTCTCATTCAGCTATGCCTCATAAATTTTATGGGAACTGAAAAAGATAAAAGGCAAGCCGGAAAGGCGAAACTGCTATACGTTTTAGGGCTGTGGCTTCGCTTCTGTCCCTGCTTATTCTTCTTTGTTCTCGATTGCGTCACACGGAGGGAAACAGATAAAAGACACACGAATGCGGTTCTTCACCCTTCGTTCTTTGCGAGGATTTTCTCTGAAATCCTGAAGAAGTAAACAGAGGCACGAAGTCAGGCAACACCAGGCTATTCTATTCATAGCTGAGGGATATCGCTCAAGGATCTCGTCGCCCACATTTCCTCCGCGTCGGCATGCCCACCAAAGTCTCACATTTGGCAAGGGAGATAAAGTGAAACGGGTAGCTGGCATTCTCATATCCAGGAAGTGGATCAGTGACTCCATTTTTCCTTTCTATCGGATCTCCTTCCTTTTTGGGATCAGGTTCCCAAGGGGAGAGGGGATGGATGACTGGCAGGGGGGTGTAAACCGAGGTTTATCGCCACTACACATCTTCGAATACTTCTTCCTTCGACCGAAGTTGGCATCTGTTTGGGAGGGTATGGATTCCATTTCCAGCACAGGAAGATAAGGGGAAGGGAAAATTGCCTGTCATGATGCAAAATGAAGCCATAAGTTCACTCGCGTACACACACACACGCTTCCTCACACGTCTGTTCTGACTCGACTCTAAGGCGAGAACGTCACGCCTCCGTCATTACTCTTGAGAAATGACAGGGGAAACGTCCCTCATTCTTCCTACGACACCTCCGGTAGACCCCCACTAATGGCAGGGAATCCTCGCTCAACCCATTTCTCTTCACCTCGTCCTCTCTCTCTCCCTTTCGGAACTCCAGTTTGTGAGAGGGAAAAAAAAGAAACCAAGGGATCCAAGAGAAGGAACGATCCTTCTTGTGGTCGGATTCCTGCCGACTGTCGTAATGGAAGGGCTCTTATCCTTCTCCTCTTTGAGGATCAGAGATGTCGATGGGATCGCTAATTAGCTGCCGAGTCTCTATCGATCCCCGAACAAATCGTCCTATTATCGGAGGATAAATAACCAGAATCGATAGGGAAAGTTCCTAACATCCAGCCTCGAAAGAGGAAACGATGGCCTTCGCGAGATCGAAGTCNAATCCCCTCCCCTCTCTTCCTCTTCTTCTCCCTCCGTCCCCTCCAGCATCCCCCTCATCGCCGGCATCGCCGCCGCCCTCCTCCTCTCCCCAGACCGGCTTCCGATCATGTAACGCATACAGACGAATCTTCCCTCGGATTTTTTTTTCCTCTTCTCATGCGTTATCGCACATATCTCCCTTCCTAGTGACGAGATTGGGGGGCCTCGTTGAAATTCAAATCCGCTTTCGGCATTAGTGATTCGAACGACGGTCTCACATCCGTCACGAGGGGAATGACGCACAGTCGAAAAGAGTGAAGTATCAACTGAACTACTCAGGGCGCAGTTCGGCAAGAGGAGGGGGGGTGGTCTGTAACCTCCTCTCAAAAGAACAGGATGAACATCGATAAGATGTGGAAGTGGGTTTTTTGACCCCTACGAGAGAAGGGGGAACAATACCGGATGTGGGCCCCAGGTCGACATCAGTATCGGCTCGGTTCCTGCCGAATGAATTGGCAGAGTCACGGTCTCTGGGCAACCCAGCATCCATCCCTCCATCTCCATTCTACACGGATGCGGCCACACGGTTTTTCATCTATGCGTGCATACAAAACCGCAAATCTAGCTTTATGTTCTCCCCCGATCAACCTGACTCCAGAGGTGAAGCTTTTGGTTCTGGGGTGGGGAATTTCTAATTCAGGGAGTATGGCAATTTTCAGGAGAAATTACTAGGAGAAAATAAACAACCAAAACGCGATATTTGAAACAAGGAAATAATGTGAAGAGATTGGAGTCATAATACGGTCATAATACTAAGTGATTTCCCAGCTCCATTTGGAAGTTTTCAACATACAATGACTTTACCAGGTAGAAGCAGCTCGTCATTGTTAGGCTTGTGGTTGTTATTCAAGAAGTCAACTCCTGTCACATGACGAAGGGGGACATCGCTTTCGTACATCATGTAATCTACTGATCTACAGTCCGTGGCGAAGAGATATGTGAAACATCTTCGGGTGAAAGGGTACTCAGAATGATCATGCATACGAGTTCATGTAAATGATGGCGCGTCTTCGGAGGAAAGTGCGTCAAACATCGACAGTGACTTCAGAAAGCAGCGAGTAGAGGACCGGAAGGTGCGAATTTCGGCAGCAGGTCCACCCCAGACAATCGTGTTTCAAGGTGTCTCCACTATCTTGTGGAGATGAAAAACCCACCCAGCATCATTAAAATCAATGGCAAGTCGGCTGCAGGTGTCCAAGTAATTACCAGCTAGGTCATTCGTCAGCATCTCAAAATGGAGGCGAAGCACTGCATGTGCGTCATCTGGCAGGGGATGGGCACAAGCATGTTGTGACATTGAATGAAGCATGGATGTACGTCTCCGATTGTTCAAAGAGCCAGTCCATTTATGACTGAAAAAATAGCGCGAGATGCACGAGACAGAAATAACTGGCTAATGCATCCCCGGGTAAAATTACCGGCTTGAGTTAACCCTTCGAGCCTGTAATTTTCCTTGGGGTACCACTGCTGATTAACGCACGAGGCTGCAGGTACGCAATCAGGATACTTCATGTTCGGGATGCGTCCGCAGCAGGATCAGCCGCAGTTCGACACCGGAGTGACTGCTGCCCTCATGGTGGGACATAGCATCATGGGGAAGAATAGACTGAGCTAACCGTCTCCCTATCCCCCCCCCCCTTTTCCCAAAGAAAGACTATAGACTGCAATTTTCTTGCGTAAAGAATCGTGACTGTCTTATCCTGATGATAAGGCTGTTGTTGACAGTCGGCACATTGGACGACGCATAGCGAAATGTCACCCAGTGCTCTTCAAGCTGAACGTCGCGCGACGTAAAAATGAAAACTCTTTAATCCGCTGAAATTGATATTTTGGGGGAAATTTTTTAAATTACTCTTGGATTTTTTGAGGGAAAACAGATTTATTTAATGCCGGCAACTCCAAGTTGGCAGTGATGTCACACAATCGGAGGTAACATGATGTCACGATGAAAAATGCCTTAAACTCACGGAGTCTTACCCCTTTAGAAGGACGCCGAAGGTGCACGTTTCAGATAAATTAATCGATTTACTTACATCGTCAGGCGCCAAAGGCGTGAGTGTTCCATATTTTTCGACATCTGTGCAGATACGCTCGAAGAAAATATTCCTGATTTATGAAACAGATGACTGCCAGTTTGAGGGGAGTGAATGTAAACCTTCACCAGCGAGAATGAGCCCAAACTGATCCCACACTTGCTCACTCTCTGGCAAGGACTCGCCAAGTCTATCAGGGCCTTTAGAGGTCAGGGAAATTTTCCCCATGGTAGTGTTGCTGGCTGTCCAAGCGAAAGAAAGCTGTCCATCAGGAAGATGGGAAAATATGTGAATATCAAAGCAGCCTATAATCAAGAGACGTTGGATCCTATATTTCGAGAAGGAGTTTCACAGCAGTAATCCAGTAAGGAGGGCAAGGTGAAATTCCGCCAGAAAAAGGTGTTCATTCTCTGGGTCAAACTTTCCGAAAACATATTTCCCGAAAATTAGAAACCCGCAATCATCTCTTTTGAGGCCATTCTTATAAAGTAGGTGCCGCTTATTGTGATCACATCGGTGCATGAAGAACTTGACAACATTAACCGGCTGATAACAAAACGCTGCGATCGTCGAGGATAACCTCGCCCATCTTAGGAAAAACGAAGTAAAGAATAAAACCTTCCCTAATGTTGGGTTGGGTGGGAAAAGAAGGGTGCACTAATGGAAACACTACAATAAAACAACTCGCTACAATTTAGCAACAAAGCAAGTGAAACTCACGCCAAGAGCAACATTCAATTGCACGAGTCAATATTGCACTGTTTGTAAAGTTTGTGCCTCTTTTATTGGTGAAAGGGTAGTGGGGGGAGTGGGGGGGGGGGGGGGGGTTTTG
>CAJPEV010006274.1:0-10826 GCA_905338385.1 Darwinula stevensoni
CCCCCCCCCCCCCCCCCCCCAAACTCCCTACAACAAAAGCTCTTGAGGGAGGGCTCCGGATCGAAGAGCCGGGCGCTTCTTTTCGGCGGTGGCCGTCGCGGCGACGTGGATGCGGGTCCCCGGGCCGGAGCCGTTCTTGCATTTCTCCCGCGGATGAAGGGGAGGGAGGCTGTTCGTTTCGTGTCGCCGACGTGACCTGGTTGGGACGGCCGCTTTCGCTCTGTTGCTTCCCTTCCGAGTCCATCCGATTAGGCTCTAAGTGGAATTTCCATATTTCCGAGGAAGAAGACATAGACCGTCACCTCTCTTCTTGTCGGAAGGCCTTCGTTGCTGATATAAAAAAAAAATGGAGTGGCTAGGAGGGCTTCAATGCGTTAACTGACCTAACAAAATCGCCCAAAACGAGGTTCGCGAAGCAAGCGTTAAATTGATCAAAATTGAATAGCTTATTGCAGGAGCCATCTCGTGTCAGGTGGTGTGTGTTTAGACACACACGGAACTTACGAACGTGACAGCCACCGAATGGAATTAGGCTGGGTGGAAGGAAGAATTGCGTCGCGAGGAGCTGTAAATAGAAGCGACGAAAACAAAATTAATAAGATAAAATTTCCATTGAATTTAGAAATAAATCTAATTTCTTATAGAGGGGGAACGAAAATGCCATCGTCAGGCCCTGGCGAATTTCTCGAAATCGCATTATGCACGAATCGACCTCATATTATCCACCCACGAGTCATTCTTTCCCTAACCGGGGGCTGCGGCTTTTCAGGAGGCAACCATCCGAACAATTTTCCATTCTCCTTTCCTCGAAATAGAGGAGGATGGACAATGGACCTTTTTTTAGACTCAGCGGAATAGAAGCTCGCCTACGCATCCAATCATTAACGCATATTAAACCAGCGTTTGGACGAGCAATCCTCCATCCTGAACCCACCATCCTCCATCCTCCATCCTCCATCCTCCATCCTGAATCCACCATCCTGAATCCTCCCTCTCCCTTCCAGCACGACGGAAAACCCAGAAGCGTGGAAAACGGGAAATGCGAGTTCGTGGCTTCTCGAGCGGCAAGCCTTCGTCACGGGCCTCATCATTATGTCCCGAGGTTCCTTCAGCCCCCAACTATGCTAAGATTGATTGATGGTCTGGGAGACTCCCCGAAAAAGGATGAATGTGATGGAAAATCCGAACATGGAAACGCCCTCCCTCAAGAGCTTTTGTTGTAGGGAGTTTGGGGGGGGGGGGGGGGGGGGGGCGGGGGAGGGGGGGGGGGGGGGGGGGGGGGGGGGGGGGGACCGCAGGGAACAGGGAGCAAGGGATTTCCCGGTCTCACTCGATCGGTCTGCCGATAACCTGTCTTGATTAAACAGATTTTCATATTTACCTTTATGATATAAAGGACCTTGATCGTACGACACGACCCCTAAGCTGCCCTCGTGCCATGTGTGCCGACGATAAACATTGGACTCTTCCCCGTAAGCCATTGCCAAGATTGCGATCGCGAAACTCGGGAATAGGGACTCGTTAGTTCGACATCGACGCTCATCTTGCACGAAGAAGGTCTGGACGATTCAGGAACACCAGTGGGGAGATATATTTGGTGCATTTAGTTGGGGAAATACAACGAAGAAGACGGACGCGAATCACGAATTGGCGTTCTATTCTTCACACCCCCACCGATTTCGCGGTCGACCCCGGAAAAGCATCTCGGAGCCCGGGTGCACGGCCCGTGCAGCCCTTCGTATGGCAATATGCAAATATGCTGCCTTCCGAAAGCCATGCGGCACTTTTTCGCCATCGAAATTCTCAGCACCCGCGACATCATTTGCGAATATTTTTATTTCCTCAGACATTCATCATCAGACACACCCTCAAAATTTGAGATCCGTCCCCCATACAGATTGTTGGAACGCCTAATTCACTTTGCACGTCATGCGATCCCTCACAAAACGTCCACTTGCATCCACCTGACCGAACAACCTGGTGGAAAGGGGGTGGATTTGGAACCAGGTGGACGTCCAACCCGGTGGAAATCCACCTTGCCGTTCGCGCACATGTATTCGAGTCAGGTGGGTTTTCCTCCGGGTGGACATCGCTCCAACAGGTGGAAATACGCCTTGGGGGACATCCACCTGGTTCCAAATCCACTTGGGAGGTGGACGTTTTGCAAGGGAGAAGCATGCTTGTCTCCATGCACCTTAAGGAAAAAATTCCCGTCCTGGTCCTCCAAAACTCATCCAACTTTTTTTCACAATGAGAAATCTCGTAAACGGCATCAGCAAAGAAAAAAAAATTGAATCGGATAGCTCCTTCTCTTAGCTGCCCAAAGCGCCCACAAAAACATCAGAGTTTGGGCTACCATTTCCCCAAAATCCGCCCCGAAAGCAATCTGGTTCCGAAATTCCGACTTGGAGCAATGGCAGAAAACAGCTTACTGCTGGCAAGCTTGAATTTCTTCGTATATTTCATATTATTCATAATCATATTCATACTATTCGCCTTCTCTTTTGCCCTGAAGCAATTCTGGAACCGCACGTTCTTCAGCTTTACGACGGACACTTTAAAAAAATCCCGCTGAATTTTTTTAAACTAAGGATAAAACAATTCATATAAAATTAGGTTTCAACACAGTCGTATTAGATTTCAACACAAAACGTATCTCAATCTACAAGTGACACCAGATCAGCGAAGACCTCTTGGTGGGTGAAGTTGAAACTGAGAATCACCATCGACAGGTACCATGGCCCAGGTACCCTCATGAAGATGCATTGAGAAAAACGTCCAAATTTTGGTGAAAATGAATCAGCTCTGAGTAAAATACCGCTTTAAAATTCCAATTAGTGGGTAAAATGTAAAAAAAGACCAACGTAAAAAGAAGAGTTTTGGAGGACAACGACAGGAGACTTTTACTACGTTGAGAAAAGCATGCTTCTCGCATGACGGGCAAAGAAAAGCAGGCTTTCCGACAATCGTACGGGGATGGATTTTAATTGTTCCACGCTGAAAAATCGGACGAGGCGATTCTAAGGCGAATTTTGGAGAAACGGTGGCACAACGTGGCCGCTTTGGAAGGGCAAGAGATGGCGCTTTCGGACACTACAACTTTTTTAATGATGCCATAGATGCTGAGGATTTCGATCACGAAAAAGTGTTGCAAGACTTTTGGAGAGCAGTATGCCAGGTGACGTAAGCGTGAGACAATTCGACGCGACGACTGCCCGGCCCCCCCCCCCCCCCCCCCCCCGCCGTCCGAACCCGACGGCAGGACTTCAGAATGTGGAGCGGGTGGCGGACGAGGAGACGGAGCGGACGTCGACTCCGCGTCCTCGGACGCAGGCGAACAGCTTCCCGAGGTTCCGCAGGAGGTTCCGGTTGAAGAACAAGTAAATCCACGGGTTCACGCTGCTGTTCAGCGCCGGCATGTGGGTGAACACGCTTACCACCAGCGGACCTTGAGAGAGGAAAAAAAAAATTATACATATTTAAAATTTTCTTAAATTTCTTTCGCTCGTCAAAGATTCAGGCGGGTTGGATTTCCACTCGTTCTCATATTATGAAGTATCTGCCAGTTGTAGCCTCCTAATGGCGAAATAATGTTTATCAATGTTAGCACTTCCCAAGGGAATCCCCCCGTCCCTCCCCCTTCTGCCCTTTCCACGACTGGATTCCCCCCTCGCCCCGGCTTCACGCAGACTACAAGCCGAACTTACAACGTACGAATTTAAGGAGGCCAACAGTCTCAAAACATCTCATTTCGCTGACGTATCGATCAAGGATCTCGAGTATTGTGCCTTGGGAATGAATGAAACTCAGCAGTGAAGGCCCAAGAGGGAGTAATCTAGACAAGAATGCACCGCATCAACGTCAGACAAAATCTCTTGATTACGTCTCTTTCCATCTCGTCAAAGGCCCGACTCAACAGAGCGAGTGTAACGAGTCCCTCCTTCCCCCTTCCCCCCCTCCCCAACTCACCCAAAGCCTCCATGACCACACCCGCCCCAGCATAGACGATCCAGAGCAACGTGACGCTGAACGGCGCCGAGCAGACGATGTAGCATCCGATCACGACTGTGGTGAGCTTCGCCGTCTTCAGCTTCGCTTTGGAGATGGTCTCGCTGGAACTCGCCCTGGGATTCGCCGCTCCGTCCCCTAGCCCCGTCCGCACCGCCATCTTCTGCTTAGCGTTGATCCAGATCGTCCAGTAGATGTTCACATAGGAGAACGTGACGACGACCAGAGGGACGAAGAAATTGGTCGTCACGAAGAACGCGACGTACGCCCTTTCGCCCCATTCCACTGCGAACGTCCCGTAACACTGCGTATTCGTGGTCCCGTCCTTGTTCTCGAAGTCTACGGTGGAGAAGATGACCAGTTGTGGGATGCTGAACGACAGCGCCAAGAACCAGGCGGTCGCAATCTTCCACTTCGCTAAGGATCGACGCTGATACGACAACGGGTGACAGATGGCCTGGTATCGGTCCAAGGACATCATCACGAACACGTACGAACTGAGGTACATCCCAAGGACCTGCAGGTACTTGAGCAGCTTGCACGCCACGTTCCCCCCGTACCACCACGTGTAGATCCTCCAGATCATCTGGGTTAAGTCGTTCAAGAATGCCGTAATGAGATCCGCCACGCAGCAGTGCCCGATGAAGTAGAAGAGCCGGGTCATCCTTCCCCGTTCCATGACGAGAGCGACGAGAAGCAGCACGTTCCCCACCAGGGTCGACACGAACAGGAGCCCCACCGTGATCACCTCCCATCCCGTATTCTCTGCTGTAGTCGTCCCATTCGTCTCCACTCCCACGCCGAGCTTCGCATCGTCGGAGGCGTTCATCGCGGACAGCCTACTTAATCTTGCTCTCGGGACGACTGGGAGGATCCGCCCCGTGCGCATCGGTTCCATGTGCGTTGCAAGCCGTATCGCATAGTCGTCTCTCATTGGTCGTGACACATTTTGATGGATGTACGTGTTGACTCTCAATGACTTACGTCTCAATGATGACGGGACTACCTTGTCAGCGTCTTTAAGTGGTTCGTTTGCTTTGGGAATATAATTCATTACTCCTGCTCCATTTTCAATATTTTCTTTTTCCTCTACATCGTACTTTACTTCACCCTCATATTTTTCCTTTTTTTTCACGAATGCCCTAAATAATCGAAGCAATTGCAAGAGTAGTTCCTTATTCCCTTTTCAGCCTAAATTCCTCCGCAAAACAAATATAGACCTTTCTTTTCATGGATCTAACTACTTTCGCCTACGGAGCCCCGCGCGAAATAAGTATTACTCATATCGCTCACGTATCACTAATCACCGAGGGCCAGGGCGAGAAAACAGATTTTCGTCCGCAGTCGTTTCAAGTTTCCTGAGGCCGGGGAAAAAAAAAAACTAATGTTTCCCTCCCCCTGATCGGGGCGACGAGTGGGACGATGACAACTTATTGCATGGGGGAGGATCTCCATGATAGAGCACGCAGGGTGGTGGGCACAAGCGACGGACACCTCCCACCGGGTAAGCGGCCACTTGGGTTGGATTCACACAACAATCCTAGTGTTCATGATTGCCCGCATTGGTGACTGTGGTCTGGACGAGTAATTTAAAGGAATGGAGACTTGCAATTCCAAAGATTTGGCTGGCGACGAAGCAACTTTTCAGGGGACGAACAGCTCCCTTAGAATTCTGCATTACTGGCTCTGGAATGACTTCTTCAACTGGAGGCTTATACCAGGGTACGAGCCTCCACCGAATGAGTACTGCTTGGCAGGAAAAAAGAACGAAGAGTAATTGAAAGGCTGAAACATGTGCAACAGACCCATCATCAGTTCCTAGGACCATATGGACTGTTCCTCCTATGCCTTACAGTTTTAAACCGGGGAAGTATCTGGGTTCCATCTAAGGAGCGCTTCGGTTTTGGCGCTTAACGCTTTGGATTAAAGTCAATCGATTTGCGGAAGACACTGAATTGCGGAAGAAAAGCACTTTTCGTCATCTACGAGTCAATATATTTTTCATGGTTGGTCTCTCTCCTCTGAAAACCTCCCAGAGGGAGGGGGATAGTGAAAACAATAATTCCGGAATGAAATTCACATCCTCCATGAACGAGATTCAGTGTTCTCAACAACCCCGGTGAGATGAAGCTTCAAAATTTGCGATTCTGCGGTGAGAAAGGAGGAAGCATGCCAAATTTCGTTGCTGTTGATGCTCTCAGAGAGAAAGGTTGAATTTTGCTGCGGGAGAGGGTAGAAAAAAGGTAATTGGCGATACTCCGCTTGTTGATATTGACTTGTAGATGACGAAAAGTGGCTTTTTTGTTGTTTGCAATGCACCATTTCACCATTTAAAAAAATGAAATTAGCTGTCGTTCAATTAGGCTTCGAGTGCTTGCTCTGGTACCGACCCCCAGTGTTGCCGGACACCGTACCGAAGCGATGCCAGATTCAAGACCTATTGAACCCTCGTATCGGCGTCTGGATCTTCTGTTTTTGATGCATGAGGCATTTCGTGCCGAGTTCGCGAGTTGAGCCGAGAATGAAAGGGGATTTGGCGGTGATTGATCGATGTGGTGTGATTTGGAGATGTCTTACCCGGACATCCCTGAATTTCAACAGAATGGCGCGCACCACGGATTCCCTGTTTCCCGGAGGCATTCAAAACTCGGACCTATTCCAGATGGTTCGAGGAGCTCCAGGTAGGCCTAACGTTAGCGCTCCACGTCCGCTCTGAAATGGTTCGTGATGGTATCAATAGGCCTGCGATTGGCCCAACGTTACTCGTCCTCCCCGAGATGTTTCGAAGACCACGGATCCACCCTTACTGGCCTAATTGGCCCTGTAAGTCGAGAAATGAGTTTCTTTTGAGAGGAAAAAGGTAGGCCTTGGCGTGATCTGAAGGCAAGTCTGATGGTTAGGCCTTAGCCTAACGTTAGCGAGTCCCGTAGAGAAGGATGTCGGGGGGGGGTTTGAAGAAAGGGAAAGCCATTGAAAATTGGTTGGACGATCTTCCTTAACGAAAGTCTCACGGATGAAATCATGAAATCTGCTGATGTGAAATTTAGCGATCAGTCTTTTTTGGCGAGGATAAGTTTGGGATTGTTTGATAAATGGAGGCCTCAAATCAGGATCGTTCGCAGGTGACAGCAACCACACGCGACAGGGTTTCGATCGGGAAGCCGGCATTCCACAACTGATTAGTAAGATGGCAAGGTATTATTGGAGTTTAGCATCCTGAGAAGAGCGTTGGATTCTGGATGCCGCCGAGCATAAGGGGCGCAGCGGCGCTCGAGGGGGGTCCAGAGGTTGGCCGCGCGAGCGGGAGAACGAGTGTGAGTGCTGCCGCGTCAGACGCTTTTTTTTTTAATTTACGGTTTGACTTTTTTTTGCATGAGGCTAACGAGGCAGGGGATGGGAACCCGTTAAGGAAATCGATGACGCGGAACTAGGTGGATTTTTCCAACCCGAAGGCGAGAAGGAACGAGAGAGAACAGGTTCGATTGCTAGTCGTGGTTGTTGCCGAGACCGAGGCAGCTTTGAAGAGAGGCGAAAAGTTTCGAAACGAAACGGAAACAAAGGAGCGAGCGGGTTTCAACTAATGGTGCTATGTGGGCGTGCCTGTGCAAAACATAAGGCAAAAAGGCCTCCTCCTCTTCAAACAAACAAAATGCTGTTTGTCGATGAGATGCATACGATGAAACCAGAACTTCATTTTCTAATCGCATATACAGTATCTCTCCTCACCCGCAGAGTGAAGGTACTCTTTGCCCCCCACACCTTCTCCCCCCCCCCCCCCCCCCCCCCAGGAAGGGACCCTTTGCCCCCCCACCCCCCCCCCCCCCCCCCCCTCCTCACCAAGAGGACAGGATGAGAAAGGCTTAGAACTTTCGGATGAGTGGAGTAAATAAATAAAAAAAAGGATAATCGCGTTTGATGAGATCGTGAGATTCTTCACATCGGTCGTAATAACGAAAGGCGGAATGAGAGAGATTTTGGGATCATCTGAGACGAGCCCAACTTTGAATGCATGCAATGGGATCGTCAGAGCCTTGAAACTTGAAGGAAAAGAAAGCTTTACCTGTCGGTGGAGTTCCAGGCGGCGATATGGGGACGACGGATCATGGGAACTCTCGCGAGAGTGGGGGGCAAATTGCTCCCGAAACCCCTGAGAGGGGTGACGGGGTTCCGCAAATGTGCATGTCACAACTCCATCTTTAGAGCAAAGTTGGGAGGGGGGCAAAAGATACTCTATGTCCCCCCCCCCCCAAAAAAAAAGGTAAAGTGCCTTTTCCTTTTCTATTCTCTTCTGAGATGAGGGGTGGGTCGACGTCCATCGGGCGGTGGATCCGGCAGCTCGCAGAGGACGACAAGACCCAAGATATGGGCAAGACCGACGCGCTCGGCGAATGCCTGTGAGGTCCTCGAAGTCGGGCTCCTATCCCCACCGTTTCTGAGGAGGTTCCGGAGGAGGGAGATGGGAGGATGGAGGGAGGTGACGCCTGATGCACCTGGAGAAAGCACATTCAATTTAGAATTTAACGATTCCCTCTCAGTCGCTCGTCGGTCCTTCGTCTGCGTCTCCGACAGCTTCGAGCCCAGCGTCGTAGAAAGAGCTCCGTCTCGCTCTCCCTCTCTCTCTCGGGATGGCCTCGATGCACTCAGATGCATGCAAATCGGCTTCCAGGCCATTTGATCTCTATCAAGACCCATGAATGAGTAATGAATCGGCTCAGGAGCTTCGCAAAATGCAGTTGTCCTTATGAGATCGACGAATCGAGTTCCTTTATTGGCATCCGAACAGCTGAAAGGAAATGTTGTCTATACCCCTTCGACGACGACGACACGCTCGCGTTGAAAAGTGGTCTCGCCACTATGCCGCACGACCCGTCATTTCTGCGATTGGTTTAAGGTTGGATCCGAGAAAGTGGAAGTTGGCGGACGGTCGGGCAACAGTCGGGCCCCCCGCAACTTTGATCCTCCATCCACAGGCCATCCGAGGGAATAATTCATCCGAGAGGTATCTTCCTAAGAGGGTTCACCGCAGCTGCGACCTACCCTTACGAAACGGATTCTGCCCCGTTATACCTACTCTCACTCAACCTATTTCTCATACCTGATCCAATATTCCGAGCAACGGCGTGTCTCAATTCGCCTAATCCCTCAATACCTAACCTGGCAACAACACCGTGTCCCAGTCCGCCGAATGCTTTTAACACATTCCACCTACGATTCGTAGGAGTCCCATTTTCCCTAAGGATTCGAACTTGGAACTTTCGGTTTGGAGTTGGGTATCCTTGCGCTACACTACATATCACATGTGAATATTCGCTACTCTTCAACGAAGGCAGTAGGCGCTGATGTTCCTGGTCTGTACATCATTAGAGATCTGCGCGAATACGATATCTTTGTAACTGTATCCGCAAGTGATATCCAAATCTCATGTTTTGAACACATGTTCGAGAAACTTTTCAAAGGCAGTTTGCAGCGTGGGATGCTGCGTAGCTTATCTGCTACGTTCAGGATCCGAGGAAGAATGATAGTTGGTCGAATTTGTATTCTTTTCCAATGCTCTTCTTGAAGATGCGTGCATACTTGCCTTTTTTCTCTTCACGTTCCGTTGAAGCATGCAAATTTTGATATCCAAAAAATGTTTGGAAAGCAAAAAAAAAATTATGAACAGAAGAGGAATTCCAGTTGAAGATAATTTTCTTCGCGCAAAATCTCGAGAAATCATAGTCAAATAGATCTCAATGGACTCGATAAGGAACGCTCGACCTCGACACGTGATATCGAAATGGGCGAAATCGTCTCTTGATATCACTAATTATCTTGAATCTTGAAAAAAAAAAAAGATTTTTTCATATGCTGACGACAGAAGTGCAGGAAATTCAATATAAATTCTGTACACTTTCTTGACAGTGGCACAAAAGAAATTCATACAGCCCTATATAAATTCTGTAGAATTACTTTACAGTGTCTTCGTAGAATTCTCTAGAAATTTGGTAAGGTTCTTGATAGGATTTCCATAGAATCCACAATGAATTTCCATATAGTAATTTAATAAAATTCTATAGAGAGAAATAATTTAATTATATACGCCCTTATATAATTCTTTCTTTAGAGAGTCTATGGAATATTTTTGCCTGGGATCATGTGAAAAAAAAAAAAACCTTTAGACATTGTTTTAGACAAAACCCTGGCAACTCTTGATCGACGATCCCCTCGCGCCCCTAGTGAAGTACGGGGAGGAGATCAAGATGCCATCGTTCGAAGTATCTACAAACGGAAGATACATCAATACGGTGTCTCAAGCTTATTCGTTTCACTTCGAGTAAAATGACGTTCATCGCGAACCAGAAAGACGGACGGAAAAACGATATTCGAAGGCTAGGACTGCCACCGACCCCTGTCGGAACCCGACCAGAGTTAGGACAGGGGTCTCGGACGCGACAGCCTCCGAGATCGGCAGAAGTCGTTTCTCCAAGAAGCAGCGAGCGGCCGAGACGTGTGACGAGCCAAGTGCTATCGACTCGCAGGCCACGATGCATTTGGATGACGACGCTCGTGCGATGCTGCCATCAGAGGCATATCTCTCTCTCTCTGCAAACTCTGCAAAACCAACACGGCTCTTTCTTCCCGACTGAATCAACATCTCTTTTCAGACGCATTGAGGAGTTCCATTCACTTGTCATATACAAATCCTGTCATATATTCGGAGTCCTGAGCCTATGACAATCCCTCCCACACAGCACAGGGATATCCCAGGGATGTCCCTAACTGGACGACTTGTCCCCATGTCCTTATAGGATATCCTGAAGACATCTCCTTTCGGACGG
>CAJPEV010006276.1:0-10821 GCA_905338385.1 Darwinula stevensoni
GCAGTTGACTTTTGAAAGTTTTGAAAAAAATTATTACTTATGTATGAGATTATTTAAAAATGTAAAAAAAGAAACAAATTATTACTTATGTTCCAAACATCTATGTAATTTTAAGATCCCCTAATTTCATATTTTGCACATTTTCCTTATTATCTTCAAAATCACCCCATTACTTATTGATGCTGCCTGTTACCAGCCCGTTTGGAAAACTCAAGTCCCAGAAGTAGGAACGCTTTATTTTCACCTATACAAAAAATAACCAGATATACTAGAGGATTGGAACCTTTTTCATGTGTTGAGTACAACCAAGAGTAATTTTCTGAGTCCTGCTGGTTCTTAGTCTCATATTAAAGAACGATACTCTTGTATATCAGAAACTCATGAGCATGGGACATTCCATATGGTTTTCATATCTGGAAAGTTGTCAATAATGAATCCGCTTTTAATTGTATTAGTCACAAGTTCATTGTTGGAAGCATGGGGTTATGTGCCACGTCACCAAGTGACCGAGGGTGACTATTGAGTCGTATTGAGGACTGGTGTGGATGGGCGATTTTCCCTCCTTCACTTCACCCTGCCCCTCTGAGTACTTAGAAGACCCTCTTTTCTATTTAACGCACTTGAACATACGTTTTTCATGGCGTTTGCAAGGTTCTATCTACAGAATAAGTTTTCCTTGCGCAATGTTCAAAGTCCTCCTGAGCAACAAGGGCAATGTGTTTTGCAATGCTCTTTCATGCGCAGGAAAACATTGCAACTAGAAAGTTCTAGGCAATTTCCATGTGATACAAATTCAGATTTCCACAAGTGTATTGGGTCAAAATTTCAGTCTCTTTCAGTTACTCACTTTCAATGCTAATCAAGTGCACTTGTTGGCAAGATCATGAATTGTTTTGGCTAAGGCTGTTGCCATACTTTAGATTTGGATTCTCATTAACTTAAAAAAATTTTAATTAAAGGTTTAGCTTGTTTTATACATTCCGTGTTCTGCAGGGAAACGGAGATCATGGGGGTCATTCGAAAATCAGAGCTAAATTAGCTTACTTGGAATAGATGAATTTTCAATAAGACGATGAAAATTTCCCCCTCCCCTAAATTCACTGAGGACTTGCACAACTGAGAGCATCTCAAAAGTTTTCAAGTATGAGCAAGATGAACTCATAGAGGTATTGTTCAATGGAATTCCTCATTATTCTACGTTTTTCTTGCAGGATAAATGCACTTGCGACTTTGGCAAGGATCTTGATGATGTGGCTCATCTGATCGAGTGCTATCGTCAAGATGAAATCGATATCTGGAGCGACCTCCAAGTGAGTGAGGGGTTACTGCACTTTTTATTATATACAAGATTTTTATATTATTAATTAACCCAAAGAAATTAAAATGAAGGAGGAACTATAACTCACAGATGCATACAACTATGCGATGTGGGAAGCAGGACATTTTAAAGTGCAAAAATGGAAATTACAAGTCACCCAACATATCACTAAATGTGTCAGAAGTGGTCACCGCCTTGTTCAATACACAAGTGTGCACGGAAATCATATTACTGGACACAGACTTCAAAACACTCTGGCTGAATGTGGGCAAAGAATTTGGTAATATTTTGCTGCAACTCTTCCCCAATGTGTGGGGGTTTGTTCCCATGTGCATGGTCTTTAAATGTATTCCCTCAAGTAGTAATCAGTGATGATAAATTGGGTGAGCGTGGAAGCCGAATCCCTTGGAAATTATTCCATCACCGTATCCCAACTCCGTCTGGAAAGACGTGTGGCTTGTTGCCCCGTCTTGTTGTAACCAGTCATTGTGAATTTCATCCTCTGATAGACAGCCCAAGAACTCGTGTATATTGTCTATGTAAGTTTCAGATGAAATCGTGTTGTGGAAGAGTAAAGTCCCACAATCCGACGTTTCGAAATGCCGCTTCACACTCCGACTTTCTCGGGATGAATGTTGGCTCTTTAATGATGTGTGGGTTTCCTATAGACAATATGCGCTTGTTTCGCGCATTCTCATATGCGGTGAGGTGAAACCATTAATTTAACCTTAACTGAGAAAAAACATCTAAGATGTCGGGCTGCTGCTTCACAATTTGAAGAAACCATTTGCAATATGCAAGCCGCTAGTTCCACAAACCGCCTTTTAATATCTGATGGGTGCAGTTTCTGCATTTCATGCACCTTCTAGGGATGTAGCTTTAATTGATTCACTGTTTGGGCGCAACTTCCTAATGCCAGTCATGGAAACCAAATAAATTCTCACCGGATATTCAATAATTTTCATATTGAATTTTAGGTGAGAATGAACTTGGCTTCCACACTTCCGACACTGACATTCAGCTTTGCTGCAATAACAGGTGGAATAACACGGAGATTCTCCTAAATTAACTATTCATCCTGATTAACGTTTGTTGGAGTCATAACAGCTTGTTGCACATAAGCACGATCAACGTCGGTCATGGATTCAAAGTTATTGTTGAACCCATTGCGCCATGTAACTATGCATCTGTGTCAAACACATTCATCACCAAATGGTAAATATAACCTTTGAATCTCGGTTGGTCTGATGTTCTCCTTCACCAGGAACTTAATCTCATAGTATTATTCCACGACACACGTTACAGCACCCAAGCATCATGATCATGTAAGCAAGGTATCAATTTTTTGGCAAACAATGTCAATTTCTTGCGATTGTCATGCAAATGATATCACGTTCGTATAGAATTTATATTTCTCTACTTATATCGCCTAAGAGGATGTGTATTTCATATGAACTAGATATGATTTCACTTGATATAAAGTACATGACATGAAGTTCATGCAATATGAACATCACAACATCCATATGAAACTTTCGCTGATTAGACTGTCTCTAGTGCAAAGATCCTTCACTAGATGGAACCCATGTTCCCTTCACACAAAAAATTCAATTAAGTACCTGCTTTACTGATATATAGTATCAGGTCATTCCCCCCAATTTCCTCTTCTCATTGTGCAATTTATAAATATATTGGGTTGGAAAGAAATTCTTGCAACACTTTCTGAAACTATTTATGAATATTTTCAAAGGAATGATTTGCATTTGTATATGCTGGAATGTTCTCGAAGCTTCTGCCCTCGGGGTATATAAGGCGGCTTCTGCCATCAGTTAGCAGCCATGGCTCCGATCGAACGAGAAACTCTTCGCCCCATCGTCTACTACGAGTTCCTCCAAGGACACTCTGCACTGCATTCAATCTGCGCTGCATTCAATGGCAACGTCGTCCACTATTCCACGGTGTCTCGATGGTTGAAACGCTTCGAATCTGGCGACACGACCTTCGGAGATCGACCACGCTCAGGACGTCCATCGTCAGTTGATGACGAAGCCCTGCGGAACGCCCTCAACGCGAAGCCGAACGCCACCACTCGCGAATCGGTGACTACACTTGGAGTCACCCATATGGCCATCGGCAACCATCTGAACGACCTCGGCTATCGGAAGGTTTACTTGACATGGGTCCCACATCGGCTCGGCGACTCTGACAAAGCAAGCGTGTCGGTGTTTGCGAATCACTGCTCCTTCGTCCGCACAGAAAGGACCTTCTGAAGGAAATCGTTACTGGAGATGAGAGCAGGGTCCTCTACGTCGACCATACTCGCAAGAGTCAGAGGCTTCCACGAGGAGAATTGCAGCCACATGAACCAAAACCATGGTTCCACGAGAAGAAGGTTCTTCACTGCTGTTGGTGGGATTCAGAAGGAATGTTGTACTATGAGCACCTGCCAACCGGTACCACCGTGACTGCCGTCGTCTACGCTGCTCGACTTCAGAAGTTGGCTGGCGTCATTCAAAAAGAGCGTCCCAAACGCGACAAAGTTCTCCTTCTGCATGACAACGCTCGTCCACATGTTGCGAAGATGACTCACCAGACGGTTTCGGAACTGGGCTGGGAAGTTTTACCCCATCCAGCGTATTCTCCGGACTTGGCCCCTTCCGACTATCACTTGTTCCGGGCCCACAAGAATCACCTGCGGGACAAGGCTTTCGACGATCAAGCACAGCTCGAAAATGATGTCGGCCGTTTCTTCGCTTCGCAATCGCCAGAGTTCTGGGCAAAGGGCATCGAGCAGTTACCCGTGCATTGGGAACATGTCATAGACAACAATGGTCATTACATTGAAGACTGAAATTGCCTTTCAATAAAGTTATAAAATTTTGAAAAATTTGCGCAGTGTTGCAAGACTTCCTTTCCAAACCAATATATTGGGAAAACATTGAAATATGATATTATTATCTTAATATATGACTCATGGAATTATTAAGTGTTGAAGTTACGTATGGGAATAATGGAGTGTACAGGAATAAGGAATGGTGAAATGTCATACTTCTCAAGTTTCAAACCGTTATTTTTTATGCAGAGTAGAACCATTAGGTCCTGTCTTGCTCCCACGGTTCTGTGCTGGGTGCGGAAGAGTGGAGAAATAGGCACTCTTGGGCACTTTTAAGTAAGAGTAGTTGCGTAATCTTCCGAGTATCCCAGATTTTTCTTAAAAGGTGGGGTTTTGCTTTTTATAAAAAATAGAATGAAATATGGCTGAAAAATTAACGTAAATTTTACATAATATCGATATACACATGCTTCTTGAGATGCAAACGGAAATGTCGATTTCACGTAAAATTCTCGTCAATTTTACATCACCGTTTGGGTATCACAGAGGTGACATTTCTGTTAATATGTTGACAATATATTGATTAAGGTTAGCGAGAAATACACATAAAATAGATGACAAATTTTCATCATATGTATATAATATTGATGTAAACATGCTGCTTGGGCAGTTATCGCCATATGGGCTATACGTGGCACGTTTTGCGCAGTAGTGATGCCATTTCTCACGGGACATTCTAAGGGTTGGCGGAATCATTGCGCAACATTTCAGAATTTAAAATAATTTAAGATTTTCTGGAAAAAAAAGTTCGAATAAACTTTCAACGACGCCCGTTGAATGCTATATCAAATGCGTGGCGCATTGTGTTCGAAATGCTAAATCCAGTTTTATGTTTTGAAGGTGAACTTGGAAAGTACTCGCAAAGTACCATTCAAGGAAGCTGCTGAGATATATCTCCAACGACACTACCCCAATGCTGGAAAAGGTCACTGTTCTGTACCATCATGTTTCCTTCTCGAAGACCCGATAACCGAAGCCCTTGTGAATAAAAGGAAGAGAGAGGAAGATGTTCAAGATGTGGCCGTTTATAATGTGTTCCAGCAAGTGAAAGACCTTTGTGGTTCAGCTGCATCCTTGGCGCTTGCTAATTACAAGTTTTCATTTCTTGATCGAGAGAGTTTGTATGAGCAGGCTTATGACAAGTGGCTAAGTAAGGATACGAGGAAGGAAGACTTTCTTGAGCCAATGGAATTACAACATCGCTCTCACTGCATTTCCCTTTGCTATCCCTCAAAAGACGCTGTTTACAATGTATTTTTCCAAATCAAACGAACAAATGAGAAGGATTCTACATACACTTTCAAGAGGCACTTTCAGGACGCAATCCTTCAATGCCGCCTTGACAGACTTTTATTTCGTACCATGTGTGGACCCGTTCTCGATTCAGAGGTAAAGGTTATTGCATTTCCATCCTTCCCTAACATTAAGAGAGAGGAATTGGGGATTTTGATGAATTGCAAAATGTGCCCAAGGAGGATCATCACCAAAGAAGATATTCAGGGATCACAGAATTTAGGACATTTCCTTTTCAATAACGAGGTGATTCATCTTCCGGATAGAAATGGTGAAGGAGATGTCAGATTTGAGAAATTGTTCTCCAAAGTGTTGTCCATCTACATCTGCGCACCTATTACATTTACCATGGCATGGACTCCTTCAAGGGATTTTAAAGCTCCCGAAGACCAAAAGATATGGAGCCTTTTTACTCCCGATCAAGAGAAGCTTGTGAATGACCAGACATCATCGTCGCCCCTTCTTATTAATGGAGGTCCAGGCACAGGCAAGACCATTGTCGTGAAGAAGAGAGCAGAACGACTGGCAGAAGAAGCTCTTGCAAAGGTATTGGTGATTAACCTGGCAGGTGGATGTCTCACAGAAAATCTACGTCGTGAACTTCAAGGTCAGTGATGAGGAAAGCTGCCTTTTACTGTGGAAAATAATTTTTAGATGAGGTTTTATTCCAATATCCCGCATAGTGTTTTGGGGAAAGTTTGCGCGATTTTTTTTCTGATCGATGCCAACAAATTTGTTAATCCAAACCGTCGAAGTTTAAGGAATATTGCTGCCGTTTCCACAGCCTTCCTGCAAAATTTAAGGATCAATGCCTGTAACGCCACTCTATTCAGGCGCGTAAATCAGACTGAGTAGGATTCCGATTTCATTACTTTGCATGTTCACTGATAACACCGATTTCCGATGGTGCAGCATGGTCATTCAACAACAGGATGTGACTTTTAAGTAGTATAGGGAAAATAAGGGACTTTGGTGTGCTGTGAATCCCCTTGTGTGGTATTGATTTTGCTATATATATTCGCAGGAAAGAGAAATATCATGGTGGTGGATGGGAGGGAAAAGGGAATCTCGAAAAACCTCGGAAGACTTCTCAACTTTCTCAAGGAAAATGGGAAGAATAAGCATGTACTAATTGACGAAGTCCCTCTCACCTTTGGCATGGAAGTGCCTCACAATCCTGCAATTATCGCCGCGCATTGGGAGCCGGTCCTGAATGATATTTCCACTTATGTGGAGAGTCTTACTATTGCATTCCGTCCGAACGATCCCTCTTATATCAGAAGTATTGATGCCCAATCAATCCAGATCCCTAATGTTCAGATGACGTGCTTGAATGTGGTGATGAGGAACACAAAGCATGTGTCAAAGTTATTCCTAGCTCTTGGTGATTATTCTCATAGGATTTTTCTTTGTGAAGAACCCACCATCAGGGAAATGCAATTCTGCTCGCCTGGACAGGATGTAATATTGCCCTCTTTGCTTCCTATCCCATCTTGTACCACTCTACATGATACTTGCAAGTTCATAATGACGTGTGAAGCTGTCAGATTCTCCCAAGTAATACTGAAAATAAGGGAACAGCAAATAAAGGACAATGCAACAACTGAGCTCCTATACGCAGTGGTGGACACAATGGACCGACGTGATCGCCTGGTGAATACCCTCAATTCTGTATATAATGAGCCTGTGAAGTTTCTCAACGCAGATGGAGAAGCCTTCAGATACCCTGGAAAAGACGGAAGTTCAAAGCCTTGTTTTTTGATAGTTGTGACAAGCAAACAAATTTTAGGGTATCATGGAAGTGACACTATTGTCATTCTGGATCTACCGAACTCAAAGTGGAGTAATTTTATCCGAATGGTGAGCTCATGCCAAAGGAATATAACAGTCGTCATGGAGCAGGAAGCTTTGGAAGTAGGGAAATATTCATACATTAAACAGAAAGAGTCTATGAATCTGGTAGTTGAAGAATTAAAAGATTTTACAGAAGGGCTGCATGATAAGTTGGAGGAGGCATATAGCAAGAGAGGAGAAATAGACGTACACCTCAATGAGAGCGGATACATGGAGGAAAATCCAATTCTGCTAGAGATTCCTTTCAAATTCTGCACGAACTGGCTTCAGCCCAGAGAGGAAGGTCTACACTCAATGAATGACGCAGGGGATTCAAATAATAAAATCAGGTTAACTGTCATCTTTGGACCCCCGGCCTCCGGGAAAAGTTTCACATTGCTTAACTGGATCAAGCAAAGGGCAGGTCGAGGCCAGAATACGAATAAAATCCTCTTGATCCATATGGGAAATCCTCTCAGCCAGGAAGAATCACGGGCTTATCTTGACAGCAATCACTTGGAGGTGGATATTTTCCGATCGAAAGCACTCTCTCCCCTTAATATATTCAATATCCGTCAAGTGGGCTTTAAAGTGTGGAGATATCGCAAGCAAAACGTCTACTATCTTGTCGATGATTATTCCATCTTGTCAAACGATACTGCTGAAGAGATTGAACGCTGGAGAAGGGCCATGGAGGAGTTGAGAAACCGGAGAAAGTATTTATTTCTGATAGTTGCATTCCAGCCACATGCAAAAGGTGGTCGGAGGATCTTCATGCAAAGGCTTTTAAATTTCTTTCGCGATCAAGAGGATGTGGAAGTGATTATGTTGCGCCATAATAAAAGCCACACAAGTCAAAGTCTTCTCGATCACATTTCGTCGAATGAGACAAACACTACATTGAACCTAGAAGCTAACAGTCTCCTTACCGCAACTCGTCCCTGTGATTGGTTTGGAGGCGCTAAGCCCCTTTATATGAAATCTATGTATACATGTGATGGTACTCACAATAACTATCCCTGCCAAGGAAAGAAAAAGTGTGGACCTTACATGGGTGTGTTCTTATGCTTTCAATACTTACTAAGAAGTTTGAAAAATAGAAACTGTTTTCCAGAAGACCAGTCAGTTCTTCAAGGAAAAGAAGGAAGTCCAATAAACCAAGAAGACTACAGACGTCAAGCTTCAATCCTTGTACTAGTCTCAAACAGCAAACTGATGAGATTTTTAGAGGCAACGAGTGAAGGTCGAAACTCGGATTTTACAACGTTGAGTTCTGGAGAGAAAGAGTTCCTATCTTCACGAAGGTTGGAATTCCATCACCCCAAAGATTTTCGAGGGTGTGAGTCCAATGCTGTCATCACAGTGAATGTGGAGGATTCGTGGCTTCTAGAAAGCGTGTCAAGAGGACGAACACTACTGCGAATTATCGATTGCTTATCAGACCATGAACACGTTTGGATTGCAATGCAGGAAGAGAAACATGTGGATCTCCTGGAAGTGCCAAATGAAGATGTGAACAGCATCCTCAACGACTTCGACGATGACACACTCCATCGCTTAAACGTTGTTGGAAATTTCCTGAAGGTACGTATTTTACTTCCCTCATCACTGATTATAATTATCCCACGTCTTTCTCGCTTCCTTCATTTATCCTGATACCCAATATTTTGTTGCGTTTCTGTAAGTTAAATTGGGAAATCTCCTGTAGACGGCTGATTGCCGTACATATATTTTCATCGGAAAAAGAATTGGCAGGTGGGTAATGGAACACGATTGCAGTCAGGTGGAATATGGGCCAGGTTTATTATTGACTACAGAATGACTACAGGTTTTGAGTGAACTTCAGAGGCTGTCCGAGAGGCAAAGATCTTCGTCCACGGATGAAAAATCCAAACGACGTCTTGTCCTCCAATGTCTCCTTACATCTGGGTCCCGGGGGAACCCAGAGTCTTGTCCTCGCCCAGTTGCTGCAACGAAATCTCTGGTAGAATCGTGCTCTACTCAAATGGGTGCCAGCCTCAAGTGAGGAGTCGATTAACCGTGGAAATTCTGACGTCTGCAGACACCTACGTCCAGAGGCCTTCCTATCCGTAAGGGAAAGGGATCACCGGTGCTACAATCCGGTAGCCCTTCCGCTCGAGGTTTGGATCAGTGATCAAACCGAGCCGACCAGTCGATTGACAACTGGAATTCTTCTGCCGTCTGGAGACACCAAGGTCCAGAGGCCTTCCTATCCATAAGGAAAGGGGTCACCGGTGCTACAATCCGGTAGCACTTCCGCTCAAGATTTGAATTAAACCGAGCCGACCATTCGATTAACAACTGGTATTCTGCCGTCTGGAGACACCAAGGTCCTGAGAAAGTCGTTCGGAGTCGTGGATCCTGTACCGTCGTAGTACGTCCTGGCTCGAGGTTTGAGTGGAGGTCAAACCGAGCAGGTGGTACGCACGCTGATGTCAACAGAGCTCGAGGTTCGTGACCCGCGCACAGATTGGCGGCCGTTTACTCACAAATGGAGCAGCGCCTTCTGAGCCGTTCCACTTCCTTTAGGGGTGGATCCACGAATGGAATCGGGTCGACCGAGCTCTGGAGGAGTTGTCCAGCCGCAGACTCTTGGCAGGCTCAAAAGCTTAGAGAGAGCTCCTAGCTCGAGCTGCCTGAGTCGTGCAAGCGACCGACTGCCTCTCTCCGCACTGAAGATGGGGGTTTTTATACCGGAGAGGAGGCCATAAAGTTGGGTCATTCGTGACCGTTGGAAAGAATTTGTCAACAAGAAAAGCGGGGGGGGGATAAGACATGCGGAGCACACGTGCTGATCACGTGATTGTTCCTGAGTTGGTGCCCATACATCCACATTTCATGTTTGCTACAATATGATACATATCACCAGGAGGAAAAGCCGTAGAGCTAAGTACACGGGGTTTTAAAAAAAACTGCGCTAAATCCTTTTCGCTAATAACATTAAATTTGATCAGATCAATTTACTGTTTAGAAGGCATGTGCTAAATTTAAAGAAAATTAACGTATAGTATCACGTTCTATGCATTTCAAACTTGATATGTAAAAAGGTGAGCCATACAAGCTCAAAAACTGTGCCAATTAGTGTTTTTTTTCTTTAGGAATGATAGTAAATTTAATCATATTGTCCAAATATTTCACAAACGGTCAGGGGATAGATGAAATAAGAAGGCTTTTGCAAATTTTAAACGATATTTATCGAATGTATCACATGATACACCGCTTAAAACTTAAAGGCTAAGAAAATGTACCGGACATGCCCGCTGATGCGTTCGTCTCAGCCAGTGAAGCTAACCTCTTTTGCCGTTCTGAGTGGCACGCAGACCCTCGCTTGCTGCACAGAAGGAACGAATGCATTGTAGCGAACCCCAGGGGGTCACAAGATATGGGGCACGAATGCCTCGCTACATATGGGGATCAGACCCAATGTGGTCGGATGGTAATCAAGAAGGTTGCGTGTTCTTAT